>CM076575.1:1960885966-1961006410 GCA_034641835.2 Pinus albicaulis
ATATCAAAGGTTTTTCTCAATATTAGACTGTTATAGGCCATTTTGTCACATACAATCAAAGTGAGCCTCCTAATGGGATCGATCAACATCCTACTCCCCTTGTCATCATCTTGCACAAAGCCCTAAGCATATACCTTTCATCCCTCAGATTTTTGACCCTAAACTACCCTATAAAAGCAATTTTAAGGACCAATGCTCCTTGCAAGCCTATTGGGGTGTGTTCACCTATAGGTTGCTCCACTACGACCAATGTTAGTCACCGATAGGTTGCCTTTCTTTGCACCTACGTTGGTTCTAGAATTTCGGGAGAATGACTGGGATTCCGAAAGCTTCACCTTCAAGGATTTTCCAGTATTTGTTTCAACTACTTACCTTGGATTGATATTCGGATCCTGTCTTACCCTACTTTGGATTTTTCACCACTTATCCTTTGATCTTATCCCTCCATCAAAGGTGGATCTAAAGCCTTGGAATGGTAATTGGATAAGAAATTTTAGGTCCCTATAATACGAGTGTATCCACTTATTGTTATTATTAGTGTAGCCCTCTTATTTTTATTGTTATGCCCATGTAGTCCCCATATTGTTATTATTGTGCCGCATAGAAGCTCACTATTTTTATTGTTTTTCCCTTACATTATTATTGTTATGTCAACTCTGATTATATTGTGACCCCTTAGACTCCTATATATAGAAAGTAGGTTTTGTCATTTGAATCATCCAAGAATTGTTCATTTATGTAATGTAAAAGAGGCTTCCTCCTTGAAGAGGTTGATTTATAAGCTGTTGACCTATCTTTTCTTCTATTTTGTGAGCTGGTTGCATAACATTTTGTATCAAATATTTGGATTATAGGTTTCGCTTCTTCAAACATGTCATATTGGTATTTTCACTATAATTTTTTTTCTATGAAGCTTAAGAAGCTAAAATTGAAACCACGTGGAGTCGAAATACTAGTGAACCCCATGTACGACTTTCAGATCTTGGTTCGTTATATTTTCGGATATATGATCTGAGAAAGTTAGGGTTTTTCCAGGCTCCAGAATTTCAACTCAAACAGGTGACCAAGGGAAAATAGTCATAAATTTCATTTCAGGGATCAGATTTGAATTTTGTAAAACATGGTCGAAATTGTATGAACTTTAGTTTCTTTTGTATCAATTTCAAGGTTGAAGGTTGAAATAGTGACACGTGGCATGCCATACAAGTTTTCTCTACTGAACTACTCCATAACTATGCCATTGTGGGAGATTAGACATAAATTTATCTTGAAGAACCCAAATTAGGTATGACCCATGGCACTAGAAAGAAGATTCAGAGGGCTGCCATAGGATCGAATTTGAGATCTTTTAGATTCGAAATTATATAATTACAACCGTCTCAAGGTCAAGCTCCTAAAAGGAAAAAAATGTGTGTGTTTTTTTAAAACTTTTGCATAACTTTTGATTGAAAAATAAGTTTGAATTGATTCCAAGGGCATATTGAAGCACATATATATGTATTGGGTTATAAAATGTCTCCAAAAAATAATTTTACACCCATTAAGCCTTCTGAAAACTCTATTATGATGCATGAAGAGGAAAAATTTCAATATGATATATCAAAAATACGGGACCAAGTGCAACGAATTTCGGTCTCACAAAGGGCAACCAAAGATTACTTGGTTGGTTTAAAAGAAGAAATGGAAGCTAATATGGATGGTTTGAAGGATTACATGAAAGCTAATATGGATGGTATAGAAGAAAGCATGAAAGGAAATGTGGAAGATTTGAAGAATGGTTTAAAATAAGATTTGACTAAGTTCTCAACATGAGTTTCATCTAATACCTTTTCTCCATTAGGAAGCATTCAAAGATTACATGGTTGGTTTAAAAGAAGAAATGGAAGCTAAGATGGATGCTTTGAAGGATTACATGAAAGCTAATATGGATGGTATAGAAGAAAAAATGAAAGGAAACATGGAATATTTGAAGAATGGTTTAAAAGAAGATTTGACTAAGTGTTGGGCCGGAATTAAGGTACATTTTCACCATACCTTTACTTCGAATTATCATACACTTTTAGAAAATTTTCCACATCTTAACAATAAAGGAAAGGAGGATTAATGTAAAATCAGGACAAATGGACTAACGGTAAAAAGGATGTTTAAACAACAAGGATTTGACTTATTTCATATTTATTCACAGGAAAACAAAGCAGGTGAATTGACGATGACCAAAAGACAACTGACAGACAGAGAGCACGAAATTACAATGACCCCCCAGGGACCAGTAGAAGGTGTAAAGACAGATCCACGTCCAAAGAACTCAAACAATAGCCACGAGCAACGAGTTGTCGTTTGGAAAAGACCATTCCACTGAGTGAAATCGCCTTTAAAAAGGCCGAAGATGGACGAGAAAAGGGGAGGTTAAATAGGAATTCTATTTTGTAACAGAAGTATTAGGAAAAAACTGTCTAGTTGTATTCATGTCTTAACCTTTTAGTTAATAAATAATTTTGGTATTTTGAATAGTCATTTCCTGAGTTTTCTGTCGCGTTAGACTTCTGGTGGTTTGGGCCCAGCCCTGGGAGTTTCCGCACTCATCTCTGTGTTGTACATTAATTATGGAATTTATGTTCAATTATTTGATGCATTCTGTGAGATATCTTTCCACTTGTTAACTTCTAAGCCTATGATGCTGCAGTTTCCTATGCGATTAAGATATTTTATCGCTCATGATTTCTGGCGTACAATAATTGTTTCATAACTGTTAGATGCTTTCATCGTTTTCTCAACACATTTATATCTTCTTATGAGCTTTAGCACGATTTCTGTTCAATGCTTTATATCGTTAAGAATTATATATTTCCATCAGTACTGTAGGACTTCTCGTTGTTGCTTAATGCAGAGGAATTCTAGCTAGTTAGTTTGCAAAGAGAATTCCATTGCAAAATTATATAAGAAATTGTTTTTCAATTCGTTGAACTTGTTTTTCAATTCAGTAGGACTGTTGTTCAATTCATCAATGTGTTTTTCAATCATAGGTTATCCTCACAAAGATTATTTAGGCAGAATAGTAAGCAACATTTTACAATTCCATTTCTTTTTAATTTGATTGAACTTCAAGAATTAGATAGTCTTCTTCATGATAATATAGAGTAGTTGTTCCTGATGTCACTTGCATATATTGTGCTTGCACTCTTGAAATAAGAATACTTACCCTAGGTTAACAATTGAATGAGAAGCATAGAGGTTGCCTATAACAGTCACCTTAGTGAACCAACATTTTTGGCGTCGTTGCTGGGGAGAGTGTTTAAGAGTGATGTCCTTCATTCCTTTTTCTCTGTTGTTGAGAAGAATTGGGTATTAAAAATGAGAGGTAATAACCTGTGTACCAGCAAGAAAAATGCTTGCTCTCTAACCCACTTCTCAGCAATTGTACAAAGTCTAGTAGAATATGTGCTCTTGTTTTATGACTAGGAAGAAAAGGATAGAAACAAATCAAAATCATCCGCAAAATTCTACGAAACCCAAAGGACCGGTGATCCTTGGTAGAACAACATATATAGACGAAATCATTAAGAAAGCTAAATCCCAGGCATCCATAGGACCCAAAACCATTCCTATTCAAAGTCCTACTGCACTCCCTCAGGCAGCAGCCTCACCATCTGCAGCCCACGCTGAGCTTCAAAATGAAACAAAAGGGTCTGAACAAAACCTTTAGACTGCTGAACACATAAGCACTGACCCTTCAAGAGAGGGAGGTTCTTGCAATTTACAAGAAGCGGAAGGAGAAACTAGCGAGGCAATAAAAGTAGAAGCTAGAGCCTGAATCTTCTGAAAAAGTGGTCGAGACTGAGATGCTTGGTATTCCAGATTGAGGAAGTGTTGTAAATATTCCTCCACATTCACCACCCAATCCCGCTAAGATTACTCCTCTGGAACAAGAGATCCCCGAAGATTAATGGAATATATTTGATCAAATGGCAAATAATCAAAACCAGAATCAGAGGCAGAAATCGACATTGGAGTATCCCATTGTTGACCATGCTGCTAATGCCCCTATGAAAGCCATTCCCTTATAAAACATCCCCACCTTCCATGGGTTGACCTTGAAAGATCCTGATGCATTTCTATTTGAATTCGATGTCTTATGTAGGGGGTATGACTATACCACTGACCTACAGAAACTGAAATTGTTCCCCTCTACTTTGAAGGGGGTTGCATTACACTGGTTCATGGGAATCAGTGGGGGAACCATCAATAACTGGGACCAAATGAAGAACACTTCTCTAATTAAATATCAATATTATTGTCGGACTCAAGAATTACAAGATGAAATCTTCAGTATGTCTACAAAAGACAATGAGAGATTAGAAGAATATGTCGAAATATTTCAATATAATCTACAAAGGTCCCCATATACTGCATTATCCAAAGACATCTTAAAAGCAACAATGATTAAGGGAATGATGTAGAAATTATATAACATATGCATGTATATATCCAGATTCTCCTGATCTAAAAATATTTATCTTCTTTCTAAATACAGAATCCTTCCACTGTTAATCTTTTGCAGAAATTTAAAGACTCAATTGCAAACACATGAAGCAATAAAAACAATCCCACATAACATAGTTGTTTAACAGGAAATCCTGAAGCTAAAAACACCAATTATCATATATTATGTATCATGGAGATCATGTAACAATCTCATACAAAGCTTAGTACATCAAGCTCTTAGTACAATACAATCGTTACACACTAACATGAAGAAATCTGTAAATCCATGCGCTGATTTCTTGCCACCTAATAGCCTGCCTCCACTACGCAATCCCTGCTAAAGAAGACCCCTGAATGAATTCGAATCTACCTTTTCTTGACTGCGCAATCCTCATTGGCAACTCCAATGTGTGTGTGATGCAATCAATGCATTACTATAGTCACAACAGATAGTCCATCTCACCCTTTCACCTATCTCTCCACTGGGTCTCCACTGGAACTGACATGCACTGTAGTTAACTGCTGTATTTGTTTATTTGATTAGTGAGTTATTATTTGTGAATTAATTAACTAATTAATTCACTCCACTCTCACTAGTGTATCATTCAGTTAGACTAGATACAACTAGCTCAACTAATTTTAACTCCATTAACTGAGTTAAAATGAATAACAACTCCATGAACTACTCTTCCAACTCTGTCATAACTTTTCCACTTCAGTTCTAACTGAGTCCTCATGCATGAGCCACCATAAACCCTAGAATTGCGTAATTCCTTCAGCCCACTGATTTTCCAAATCTGTATACTGAATAAAGTGCTCCAAGAAAATAAGTTGATATTTAGAGTTTGATTATTATTAAGGGCTAATAATAATCAACACATCTATTTTTAGATCGAAGATCTATAAATAGACTTCGCCCAATATTCTAAAAATAGAATTTCATCTATTTTTCCAACTTGACCAACCATCCACAAATAGCATCTTGCAACTTCTGAAATATGATCACCATGTTTAAAAATAAACATAGTCTAAAAGTAGACTTACACCTAAAAATAGCTTGCGGGCCCACTTAGTGAAGGTGACTGATTTTCACCAAGCTTCATCATCTTGTTGAATCTCAACAAATAAAAGAAGAATGGGTTGAAACACTTAATATAATGGGAAAAGGGGACATCTACCAAGAAGAATATGATGAAATTATTTCCCTGTGTATCAGGTGCTCTCGGGGGTAGTACGCGAAATAAGCCAATTGGGCGAGACTCAACAAGAAAAGATATCAAGTAGTCTGGTGGAAACGTAACCAGAGCAGAATTTGGTAATCTTTTGGAAGACTTTAAAACTGACATTTTGGGTACGTTGACAACACTACTTGATGTCCTACAAGCTAAGCAGAAGCAAGCTATAGTAGAACAAAACTTGGCCGTCTTCTTCCCACACTATCGGAAGAAGCACAGCCAAAGGGAATGCCCCTTAGACACAATTCAGACCTATGCTACCTGCACTAAGGATCATGCCACAGACCACTGCCCTTCACTTCCAGGACTAAAAGAATTTTACAAATAAGCAGAAGAAGAAATAGAACCATTCTACCTAATGAACCAGCGTCGGAAATGGCAAGCAAAACCAGGTATGCCTCAAGACCTACCTTTGTTCTTTCCTTCTCTGCAATTTAACCAACAAAACCCTCCAACAACTTGGCAGAATCAACCACCTTTCTCTACTTGGCCATCTCAGTCGTTTCCTATACCACCTTGGCCAACGCAACCCTCCTTAGGGAATAGTCGGCCAAGCTTTCCTTGTTCCCCTCCTTATTGGCAAAACAACCCATATCAAACCCAATGGCCAACATCCCCTTCTCAAACCACAAATTGGCCTCAAAATTGGCAATGACCTCTGGGAATGACCAACCTACCAATGGGGGCAGGGATTCAAAATCAACCTACACTGCCAGCTCCATACCCTGTCCAGCACAACCCTTAGCCTATCCTTCGTCCTCAATTACCATCCCAGCCCAATCCTAACCCCAACAACAGGTCGGTTCAGTTAATCCAAATTATAGAAAATCCAAACCCCGAAACTGAACAGAAGTAATGTAATGAACTAAGGCTGGGAACAGGACGTATTATCTCACCAACACAAGGTACGACCCCACCACAATTGGAATTTGGAACTCCAATAGAGCCCAGACAAACAAATATAACTGAAAAAAAGGTGGAGCAAGAAAAGGAAACGGTTGACCAAGAGAAGCCTGAAAATATTAGGATTTCTCCAACTCCTTTCCCTGAAAGGTTAACGCCGCCTAGACCAATGGTCTCTCCAGATTTTGATATTTTGGGGGAATTGAGAGACCTTTGCATCAAAATCCCTCTTCTGCAGGACATACAATACATTCCCATCTAGGCCAAGACAATTAAAGAATTGTGTGGAAAAAATCAAGCAAAAAGAACAAAAACTGTACCCATCGTTCATGTGGTGGGAGCACTATCTGACTTATTGTTGGGTAAGGAGACCCCCATGAAATATGACAACCCATGGAATCCCATAGTAACTGTAAAAATATCTAGCCACTCCTTTCCAAACATATTGGTCAATTTAGGGGCGGCCATTAACATCTTAACAACAAGGACCTGCGAGAAGCTAGGCATATCAGCTTTAAAACCCACAACTACATTGTTGGAACTTGCTGACAGGTCTGTTATCAAGCCAGAAGGAATATTACAGGATATCCTAGTTTTTGTGGACTCATGGGAGTATCCAACCAATTTTTTAGTTATTAACCCAAAGGATCGGATGGACGAACACCCCTTGATTCTTGGGCGGCCTTGGTTGGCAACAATCGATGCTTACATAGGCTGTCAGAGAAGCAGCATGACCATTTATAGGGGAGATTCCATAAAGAACATTATAATTTACCCACTTGCAAAACCAAGTTTACCCACTGTAAACATTCACAAGCATCCGCATACATATTGGTATCAAAACATTTGTCCACCTCTGACATTAGTTGAAGCTCTTGAATTTAAGGATCAAACTGGAGATGATGTAATCAATAACTTTATGAATAAGCCATCTACGTCTAGAAACTTAAAATGCCAAATTTTAAAAACAGTTCTTGAAAATGAAACACAAGAGGATCCCTTGGCAGACCTTGATGATCAACATATACCTGCAACCGTTATACGCAACAGCATACCCGTTAAGATTGAGCCAGGGAAAATTTTGAATATCAATGGAAATCTGGATAGTAACCAAAGGCAGAGGCTCATAAAGGTTTTACAGAAGTATGAAGGAGCATTTTCTTGGGACTACCCAGACATGAAGGGCATAGACCCTCAGCTATGCACCCATCACATATGTACTGACAAGCAGGCTCGGCCTATTCGGAAACCCCAGTGTAGGTTAAACCCGCATATAAAAGATATTGTAATAGAGGAGCTGAAAAAACAGCTAGATGTAAATTTCATTTACCCTATTTCAGACAGCAAATGGGTCTCCCCTCTGGTAGTCATTCCTAAAAAGAATGGGAAATGGAGAATCTGTGTGGATTGCCGAGAACTGAATAAGGCAACACAGAAGGACCACTTCCCCCTCTCTTTTTTTGATCAGGTCCTTGATACATTGGCAGGGAAGCAGTTCTTTTCCTTTCTTGACGGGTTCAGTGGTTACAATCAAATCCAAATAGCCCAAGAAGACTAGGATAAAACAACCTTTACCTATCTATGGGGTACATTTGCCTACAGGGTACTACCATTCAGACTATGCAATGCCCCAACAACCTTCCAAAGAGCCATACTCAACATTTTTTCTGATTTAATAAATGAGGGGCTTGAAATTTACATAGACGACTTCACTCCATATGGTGATGACTTTGATCAAGCATTAGAAATGCTAGAAAAGGTATTGGAATGATGTATTGCTACCAGGTTATGTTAAGTAATGAAAATTGCCACATGATGATGACCGAGGGAGTAATCCTGGGACACTATATCTCTGCAGTTGGAATATAGGTAGACCCGACAAAATAGAGGTAATCCTTTTATTAGCCACATCTTGTACACAGACAGAGGTACGTAGTTTTTTGTGGTATGCAAGGTATTGTCACAGGTTTATAAAGAATTTCTCACAAAAATTGCTGCACCTTTGTATGCATTGACTGGAAACGTCGAATTCCATTGGTCTGATAAATGTGACACTGCTTTTGTAGATTTAAAGAGACTGGTCTCAACAGCACCAAGATTATGCAATCCTAACTGGGAGCTACCTTTTCACATTTATTCCAATGCATCTGATACAGTGATAGAGGAAATTCTTGGTCAAGAAGAAGACAAAAAGCCCTATGCTATTTATTATATTAGAAAAAATCTCACTCCTACTGAATTAAAGTACACAGTGACGAAAAAAGAGTTCTTGGCTATCATTTATGCTATTAATAAATTTAGACATTATATAACTGGCTATCAAGTACTCTTGTATACTGATCACTCTGCCATTAAATATTTAGCCAATAAACCAATAAAAAATGGGAGAATAACTCGTTGGTTGCTGCTTTTGCAAGAATTTTCCATAACCATCAAGGACCACCTAGGAAAAGAAAACATGGCCGCAGACTTCCTATCCAGGGTTCCAAAGACAGATGAAACACTAGCAGTCGACGATCAGTTTCCTGACAAACATATGTTTGCCGTAGAAGTGAAAATGCCATGGTATGCAGACGTAGCGAACTACTTGGCAGTAGGGAAACTGCCCAGGCATTTAACATTAAGGGAAAGGAAGTTGATTATACAACGTAGTGCTAGGTTCTTCTGGATCGGTGGATACCTCTTCGACACAAGGGTCGGCATGCATATACGCATATGCATCCGGGAAGACGATATTTATGATATCCTATGGGCCTGTCATGATGAACCATGTGGTGGCCATTTCACAGATCGCAGAACGGGGCACAAAGTATTACAATTGGGTTATTATTGGCGTACGATCTCCAAATATGAAAAAAAATATGTCCAAACCTGCGATAGTTGCCAAAGAATGGGCCGCCCAGGCCAAGCAGACGAAATGCTACTACAACCACAATTGGTAATAGAATCGTTCGAATGATGGGCACTAGACTTCGTGGGTTGTTCAACCCGCCATCAAACCAGAAAACCTACATACTGGTTGCCACAGACTATGTAACAAAATGGGTGGAAATAGTAGCCTTACCAAGAGCCACAGAAGAATCTGTGATTAAATTTCTGTTTGAGCTATTTGTGCAATATGGTCTACCACGGGAAGTGATAACCGATGGAGGAGCATAGTTCGTAGGTAATAAAATTACAACCACTCTAAAGAATCACCATATCATCCACAGAGTCACGTCCCCCTACCACCCGCAGGCGAACGGATAGGTTGAAAGCACCAACAAATTCCTTGAGGCAATTCTTACTAAAACAGTATCAACACATTGCTGGGACTGGGCCACTAGACTACCAGAGGCCCTATGGGCTTATCGCACAACATGGAGAAACACCACTGGATATTCTCCGTATCATCTAGTATTTGGAAGAGAGCCTATTTTCCCCATTGAATTCGAATTCAAGACTCTAAGGACAGCCCAGGAAGTAGGGTTGGACTTGACGGAGGCCCAGATTAAAAGACTCTAGCAAATAAATGAATTGGATGAAATACGGCTACTGGCTCTGCAACGCACAAAAAACATACAACAACAACGAGCTAAGTGGCATGACAACCTCATCAAAGAAAAGACATTCCAGAAAGGAGATTGGGCACTTCTCTATGACTTCAGATTCCAATATTTTTCAGGAAAATTGAAAACAAGGTGGCTCGGTCCATACGAAATTCAAGAAGTACACAACAATGATACCCTCACCTTGACCACCATAGACGGGTCTGGTTCTACATTTCGACTCAACGGGCACAGAGTGCACCTCTATCACAAACCTCTCACAAAGGAGTCTTTCTGCTAGTAGGTACGAAACAATCCCACCGTCCAAGTTGTGGCAGAAAGGGGTGATAACCCCACAACCTCAAGTACATGAGAGTTTGCTACCTTCATTTGTAAATAACGTATATAATCTCCTTGCAATTCCTAGTTTCTTATTTTGTTGAACATTCTTCATGCTTACAATTGTACCCTTTTTCTCGTCCTCCTGTGTTTTCTATTTTTTCTTTCTGTTCAAATTCTTTGAACGACTGCTGTTCGATCCAATTGAACAGTTGATATTCAATCGGATTGAACAACTGTGTTTTTGTGTTTTTTTTTTAAATTTTTCCTTGCTGTTCAAATTCTTTGAACGACTGCTATTCAATCCAATTGAACAACTACTGTTCAATCGGATTGAACAACCATGTTTTTGTGTTTTTTATTGCTATTCAAATTCTTCGAACGACTATTGTTAAATCCAATTGAACAGCTATTGTTCAATGGGATTGAACAACCGTGTTTTCCCATTCTTATCTCCTTGCTATTCAAGTCTTTGAACGACTACTATTCAATCCAATTGAATAGCTTCTATTCAATCGAATTGAACAACCATGTTTCGCGTTTTTTTTCTACTGTTCAAACCTTTGAACAACTGCCTAATTGAACAACTGATTTTTTTTCCTCTCTTTAAAGAAGCATGATCCTTCTTTTTTTTGTTCATATCCTCTCCTCAATCCACACCCTAGCTATAAAAGACATCACTGAGTAGGAATTGACAGCTGAAGAAGAGGAAAGCAGTAAAATTACTAATATGATGATCCTTTAACACTATAATCTCTAACCTGAAAGCTGACATGGTACATCTATGCAATGAAGGGCTAAGTCATTCCCCGCTCAAATATGTTATCACACGATACATATTCTTATAATGGTACATCTTTTTGCACTCTCGAGTAGTATTTCCCTTCAACATAAAGAAATAGGAATAAGAGGTATTAATTGTATTGGCATTCTTTTTACTTCTCACACCATCCCTAACTCTTAAGGAGTTAATGAGCCTCCCTTCATGTATAAAGAATAACTATTATGTTTACATGCAAATTTTTAAAAGAGAGGATAGGGGGTCTCATCACGAGCCAACCTACCATGATCATAAGGGTTTAGCAGGTGATGCGCCCACAATGGCCATCACACCAGGGTAATGACCTTATCAACTGCTTGATGGATAGGAGGTCTCATCATGAGCCGGCCTGATCACTCTGTTACAATCCTACTGAATGGCACTGTGACTATATGGCCATCATACCAACACATTGGCCTCTTCATAAATCAAAATGCTTACTTTTCAAAAATAAGTACTATCTTTATATGAAAATTTTTAAGAGAGGATAGGGGGTCTCATCACGAGCCAGCCTACCATGTTCATAAGAGTTTAGCAGGTGACATGCCCACAATGGCCATCACACTAGGGTAATAATCTTCTCAACTTCTTGAAGGACAGGAGGTCTCATCACGAGTCAGCTTGATCACTCTCCTACAACTCTAGTGAGTGGCACTGTGACTATCTAGCTATCATACCAACATGGTGATCTCTCCACAAAATTGGCAAAATAACTATTTTTACATAAAGGATCCTGGCTCATTTTTCGGGTTAAAATAGCAACCCTCTCGAGGCTATGAATGCCTGCTGGCAGTAGTGCCTCTGCATATGGTATGAGAGTATGTTTCAACGATAGCCAATTACTCTTACATATACCTTATCTCCTATTTTTTTTCCATTCTTAGCATAAACCCACTACTTGAGTTAGTGATAATACTATTCTACCACATAAGTAACTATAAACAAGCTATGCTTGCATGTTTGAACTTCGGGATGACGAAACCAATCATTATCTATCTCAGTCATGCTTTCGTCACACTTTACCATTAAAGAAGGACATCCTATCATAAGAATAGCTATATTGATTTCTTCCCCTCTCCGGTCACTTCTGCATGAGATACACTTATGATAACTTCCAATTCTGACCTTTACACTGCATGCGCTCATAATTACTCAATCACTCCTCTTTCCTTGAGCTCCAAAGCCACAGACTCCGTTCTCACGTATAAACTATGAATACTGAACCCTGACATTTCCCCTGTATGCATTCATGATTGATCAAATCTCTCTTGTACTTGAGGAGGTGGATGCCCTTACTTCGAGAGAGGGGGTGTAATTATCCATAAATATCAAGCATGTAAATTTCTTGCACAAATTCCATTGGATACACTGATAATACCAAAGGATCATTGCAATTAAGGTATGAAGTTAGCTACAGAAGGCTGCAATTTCCCTTTCTCTTGCATACAGTGTTCATTCTAACCAACAGGGCCGAAAGAGGACACAATCTGAAGGAGAAATTAGCTCAAGAAAACGCATCAGCCATGGGAGGAGACTCTCTCTAGAATGAACCTAAGAACTTCCCTATTTCAGATGCAACTAACACTATCCTCCAGCAAGCTGGCTAGCTGCCATATTTACACAAATTACAAGGATTTGATACAGAGATAGCAATTGAGTTCCTGCAGAACCTACAGGAGGGACAGACCAGGCTCAGGGGAAGGATTATACCGGTCACAGAAGATATTATTGCTGAAGTTTCCGGAATACCAGCAGAGGGAGAGAGATGGACGAAAAAACACCTTCTCTTATGAGAGGTAGTCACAGCATACCAGGATCTAGAAGAAACATTGGAGCGAAAAGGGAAAGGGATTAACCCTAACTCTCTACATCAACCATGGCAGGAACTGAAAGCATTCATCTAGAGATTCATCACATGCGATGGACGCCAAGACGTGGTAAAACCCCATCGAATCAAATTATTAGTTGTTCTTAAAAAAAAAAAGATTTCAGTTAATCTGCCCGATTTCTTAAATTCTATATTACACGACACTATTGTTCGAATAAGAAAAGCTAAAAACCCTTAAGCAGTCATCAGTCACCATGGTTTAATCAAAATAATCACCATGCATGAGTTGGGAAAGAAACATATATCCTAGGACAACTTTGTTAACCCTGCCTCCTAGGCACTTGAGTAAAACCCTGTCGGGACAGAAACTGAGCTCCCTAGAATGAAAATACCTAGAAGGAAAAGGACCCGTGCCTCAACTTCAAAACCAAACAAGCGAAGGTGGTCCAAAAGACTGCATTTACAACAAGAAACCTCGGAATTCCTACAGGAGGCAGGGCCATCCCTCTCACTACCCTCAAGTCCTCAAAATATACCCTTACAAGATTATGTGGAAGAGATGGCTCGAGTCCTGGAGAAAATGAGGGCATCCCATGAAACTAGAAGCCTATTTGAGCAAGCTGAAGAGAAAGAAGAACTGTTAGACCAATCTACCACTTCTAGTAGCTCTGGCCACACTGATGTATTACCCCATCAAGAGTAATCATAGGCTTTTAGAGCCTTGTCTCCTCTTAAGAGTGATGGAGCGAACAAGGAAGAGCATGTAGAAAGGGTAGCCGAATCTGAAAACTAGTCAAGAGACACCATCCCCTTGGAACAAAATTCAAGCATGGAAACAGTTCATCTAACTCCTCAGGGGAATAATGTCTCACCCAGCCGGGACCCTCATGCAGAAGTAAACTTAGGAGTATAGGTAGAAAACACCATCACTGACAATCCTGAAATTGACACCACCATTCCTGAAAATGAGGTTGTTGCTCCTCCATCCCCCACTGAAACCAGGCCAGAAGAAAATTTAGCTAAAAAGAAGTTTAATAAATTAAGCAGAACCTGCAAAAGATTAAGGAAAATGGTAAAACATTATAGGAAGCAGTTGAAAGAGGTAAGAAAGGCCCTGAAGCCTAAGAAAGAATTGACCACCACAGAAACCTAAACGGATTTCATCACCAATTTGTTAGACACTGCTGAGGCTGAGATGCAGACTGACTTAGCAGACACTACTGAGGCTGAGATGCAGACTGACTTAGAAGACACTATTGAGGCTGAGATGCAGACTGACTTGGCAAGCACCGCTGAGATTGAGGTACAGACAGACCTGGTAGACACTACTAAAGCCTCTATTCAAACTAGGTAGGAATTCACAGAAGAAAAGGAAACCCAAACAGAGGAAACCCCTGCCTATGCTCCTCTGGTTGAAAGAGCTATCAACAAAAAATGGTATAATGAATTAATTCGAACACAACATGAGTTAGCACAGTGCAAAAAGGAAGTAGTGCCCACATAAGAGTATCAGGCACTGTTAAAGAAATTCACGAACCTTTCTACAACAAAAGATGAAACATTTGCTCAACTCAGAGAAGAGTAGGAAAAGGTAAAAAGGGCACAAGACCAGGTGGAACAAGCCAAGAAACAAATCACTATGATTTAATCTCTGTACTCTGATGCACTAACATGCAGGGCACCAACCACCAACTATGCCCTATTTCTAGTTGAATGATATTTACTGCTGAAGATCAAGGTCGTTAGGGCAGGGAAGCCCACAAATTTCAAAACTATAAAGGAATTTGTTCATTTCTGCAATGATCAAGATGAATAGGTCCAACTCCTTTTGTTTGAACTCTACATGCACAACTTCTTCCTAGAGGAGGACAGGGACAATAATCATAGTCCCTTTATAGGAGATATTTAGTTCCAGGCCTTCCTCTCTTTTGCTAAGAACCAGATTAAGTGGGCCAAAGCTTATAACATTTTCTAGAAGAGAGAAAATGGCCTAGACCTTTGGGTTAGAGGGGAGCCTACTAAACCATTGAAGTTGTTCATCCAACACAAGAATTTCATGTGGAGAAAGGGGGTAAGGACTAAGCTGGGACCTACCCATAAAGACATTATACAGCATGGGCAGGAGTATTTCGAAGACATTCAGGAAGTAGCTCTGGCAGCAACCAAACAAAGGTGGATGGCCTCGACGAATAATGTGAAAAATAGGGAGCCATTTGGCTACAGAAACTTCAAATCGGCCACCTCCAGATTCCTCTTATATAGTAATTTGGTCTTCAACATGGGTCCCACATGGAAAGGGTGCATGTATAGATGCCTTCTCATCTGGTACCCCCCTGAGGGTTATGATCATGACTACGAACTGCCAGAAGGGCACACAAACGCTGCCTTTGCAAGAATTAGACAGAAACAGGGTTTTAGAGCATACAAGGAAGAAGTATACCTTGCCTATTCTCTGACCCAATTACACCTCAATCATTTGTTTGCACGAGGACCTGCAAATAGGTAAGCGGGGGAGTATGTTGGGCCGGAATTAAGGTACGTTTTCACCCTACCTTTACTTCGAATTATCATACACTTTTAGAAACTTTTCCTCATCTTAACAGTAAAGGAAAGAAGGATTAATGTAAAATTAGGAAAAATGGACTAACGGTAAAAAGGATGTTTAAACAAAAAGGATTTGACTTATTTCATCTTTATTCACAAGAAAACAAAGCAGCTAAATCGACGATGACCAAAAGACAACTGACAAACAGAGAGCACGAAATCACAATGACCCCCCAGGGACCAGCAAAAGGAAGAAACACAAATCCATGTCCGAAGAACTCAAACGATAACCACGAGCAGTGGGATGTCATTTGGAAAAGACCATTCCACTGAGTGAAATCGCCTTTAAAAAGGCCGAAGATGGACGAGAAAAGGGGAGGTTGAATAGGAATTCTCTTCTATAATAGACGTATCAGGACAGAACTATCCAGTTGTATTCATGTCTTAACCTTTTATTTAATAAATAATTTTGGTATTTTGAATAGTCAATTCCTGAGTTTTCCGTCGCGTTAGATTTCTGGTGGTTTGGGCCTAGCCCTGGGAGTTTTTACGCTCATCTCTGTTTCATATGTTAATTACGGAATTTATGTTCAGTTATCTGATGCATTCTGTGAGAAATCTTTCCACTTGTTAACTTCTAAGCCTATGATGCTGCAGTTTCCTATGCCATTAAGATAGTTTATCATTCATGCTTTCTAGCTTACAGTAATTGTTTCATAATTGTTAGATGCTTTCATCGTTTTCTCAACACATTTATATCTGCTTATGAGCTTTAGCACGATTTCTGTTCAATGATTTATATCGCTAAGAATTAGATATTTCCATCAGTACTGTAGGACTTATCATTGTTGCTTAATGCAGAGGAATGCTAGCTAGTTAGTTTGCAAATAGAATTCCATTGCGAAATTAGATAAGCAATTGTTGTTCAATTTATTGAATTTGATGTTCAATTTATCAGTGTGTTGTTCAATCATAGGTTATCCTCGCTAAGTTTATTTAGACAGAATAGTTAGCAGCATTTTACAATTCCATTTCTTTTTAAGATGATTGAACTTAGAGAATTAGATAATCTTCTTCATGATAATATAGAGTAGTTGTTCCTGATGTCACTTGCATATACTGTGCTTACACTTTTGAAATAAGAAGACTTACCCTGGGTTGACAATTGAATGAGAAGCATAGAGGTTGCATATAACAATCACCTTAGTGAACCAACACTAAGTTCCTACAAAAAATGCTTCCTAATGGAGAAAACGTATTAGATGAAACTCATGTTAAGAACACAAGAAATTTTAATCATGATTTCATAGACTCTAACATTGGATTTAAAACCCACCATATTCAAAAGATAGATATGAGGAAATTTTATGGCAAGGATCCGATAACATGGATACTACAGATGGAGCAATATTTTGATCTCCATAATGTCCAACACAAACAAAAGATATGCATTGTAACTTTATATTTATAACCCAATGAATTTGTATGGTGTCGATGGCTTTGTTCTTATAAATCACTTGTCACTTGGTCAATTTTTATGGAGGAAATGATAACACATTATGAGGATACAAATAGCAACACCTTCTTTAGCCAATTGAAGGATATAAATCTCAAACAAAATGGTTCAATGGCAGAGCACATTGAGGATTTCCAAAAATTGAATATCAGGGTAACATCATTTCGAGAGGAGAATAGGGTTGATGTCTTCATAGGGACATTAAAGGATAAAATCCAACATGAGGTTTTCCTATAGGAACCTGATTCATTGGAGAAGGCATTCAAGGTGGTAAGAAAAGTTGAAAGAAAAATTACGGCAACGAGGATTCCATTCTCAGAAAAATGTTGTTTTCATTCCCAATTAGCTCAATGATCTAATTTTTTATGTCGCCGAGAAATACAGAGGATCGAGAGGGCCGCTATAATAATTCAGAGTTGTGTGTATATATTTCAGTTTCTATGTATCGAATCTTTTCTTGTTCGCTATCTAGGCTTTGGTAGCATTTTTTAGGGTTCTCAGTTTGTCCATAATATGAGCCATAGCACCCTCTACCCTCCTGTCTGATAATTTTCCCCAATTTTAAGCCACCAATGTCTAGTATTCCTGATCCTTAGTCCATATTTGATTGAATTTAAATGGAGTAGATCCCATTCTTTCCACCCCTTCCCATTGTAATTGAATTGCACAGTGATATGAAATGAAAAATGAAAAGACAAATGATAATAGCCCCTTATGCATACCCATCAGAGATGAACTGATAAAAAACCTATCCAACCTTTTGGAAATTCCTGCATTTCCTGATCTCCCATTGCACCAAGTTGGTACCAAAATATCACGTTTGACCTCCCTAATATCATACGCTGCAAATCGAGCCTCAAATTAATTCGATAGTGGATCTGAATGCGCATTGTGTCCCCATGTTTCCTGTCCACCTATTGTCAGGTTTAGGTCACCTGCGATAATCATATATGGGAGAGAGAGAATCCCAAAATCCATAATTTCGTCCCAAAATACCTATCTCCCCATTTATAATGCATACATGTTAAGTAGTCGAATCCTCTCAGGAGAGCCCTTGTAGTATCCTATAAGAAGAATAATTGCATCATAAACATAATCCAATGCTTTGAAGAATGATGGATCCCACATTACTCCCAATCCCCCAGAGTGCCCAACAACTCCTTTCACGCATACCAGCCAGTGAGGGCAGATTGATAACATAAATGACCATGCATAGTTAACATCACACATAGATTCTTGAAAGAAAATAATATTCGGTTTGAGGGAGATAACCAATTATTTGAGTGCTCTTATCTTATGGGTAGCACCGATGCCCCTTATGTTGATGGATAAAAGTTTCATGGAGGCGCACCTTTTGCGAGGGTATCCGCTCTAAGGACCCACACACACTAACCTTCATCATTCTTGTTCCCCCCTGCAACACCCTCTAAATCCCGATCCTCTAGAGGATCCCGTTAATGACCTAGTCCCTGAGAGTTGGGGTTAGGGTTTATACAAGAAGAGATATTTTTATATTATGGTTTACGCTTCTTCTTTGAAGCTGGAGTCCCCTTAACATTCAATCCCCCCTCCCCCAACCCAGATTGATACCTTGACTGTCTAATTTCCAAAGGCTCCATGGAAAATGAGGAGGAACTTGATAGTAGAGTTCCTGATTTCAAATCAGGTGAGATGGGGTTTGTCAGGGAAGGGATGGAGTTCCTGCCAACAAAAGGGGAAGGAGGGTTATCCATAATAGGAGAAGATGAGAAAGGAGGTGGATTCCTACGTGCAACAGGGTTATTATCATCTCCTGAAAGGCCTAGTGGCTGGAGATTAAGTTTATCAGGTGAATTCCCCCTCATAGGAATAGTCAAAACCTTGGCACTCAATGTTCCCTAGGTCAAACCCTTCCCAATCCCAAGCCCGACAACAGGTAGCTCCAATTAATTTACATAAATCAAAGAGGATGGTATTAAATAAGTACCTGGTGAGTTATAGGAGATGTCAGGTCACTGCCTAGGAATGTCTGAACCATGCATCCTACCATTGGTCGTCGCAGGTGAAGATGATTCCAATATCTTCCCATTAGAGAAACGCTTCCCACATTCTCGACGTAAATATCCAGTCTCATGACAGAGAAGATATCTAAATGGGATTGCCCAATAGTCGATGGAGATAAGGATATATATTGTCCCCGTTTAATCTCGAGTTCTTCCAACAGACCATTGTCGAAATCAACATCCACAAGGACCCATGCCATCTTCTTGTCCATTTGGCCCAAACTACCGCCATCCCAGAAAAAAAGGATCCCAATCTATCGGCGAACTTCCAAATGGCTACTTCACTCCATAATTTGAGTGGAAAACCTCACAATTTTGCCCATACTAGAGACCCATCTATAGTCGTCATGAAAGGATTAAACCCCACATTCCATCTCTGTAGTACCAAGAAGCCGCTACATTTGACACATGGCACTACAAGGATGATTTCGACATCCTCAATTGACAAGAAGTGGAAGCATATCCATCCTTTTGATAATAGGTTGATTTTATGTCTGTATTTGAGTTTGGGGAGCCAACAATGCTCAACCCATGACTTCATTCTCCTGTGTCATGTTCAGGTATTGCCACTTTCCCACCAAAGCCTTTAAACGTAAGCGTTCCAAGCTATCCAGAAAAGTATTAGCCCCCAGAAGAAGCGGTGGCACACCAAAGAATGCCTTCAATGCTCGATATTTCTTGTTCTTATTCTTTTTATTACCAGAGGATAGCATAGTAGAGTAGTTTTGGGAAATAGGTGAAGTAGATGTCTCTGACTAAATCGAAATCAGAATCAAAATCACTGGCAATGACGGTAAATTAGACTCCCCCCGCTGGTTAGTCCTATGAAAATGAGCAGTGTTCTCAATGCAGTCCGCTAACTCAATAAAATCATTGGTACGTATGCAATTATCGCCTAGCATGTCCTCCATCCGTTAGATGACCAATTACCTCCTATTATTCCAATAGGATTGCAGTGGTATCCACATTGTCATCATAAAAACACCTTGTGACTACTACCTTGATCCCCCTCCAACGGACACCCGTTAACCAGGAAAAATTTGAATTTTATTTCACCCACCAGTCAAGCGCGGGATCGAAGCACCACAATCTTCCAGGCCAGATTCAGTGAAAAAAACCAGGATAGAGAGTGAAAACCATCCATAGGAAGCCTATCATCTGAGCATAAAATCATTTAACTCTGATACCCCAGATCCATACAAGGAGATTAAATGAGTTCTCCTCTATTAAAATAGTTAATTAACTCCCGCATGCAGAGTTAGAAAATCAGTTAAGTAAGCGTTGAGTTGTGTGATAGATGAATTTGGTGAGTTAGTTAGAGAGTCAGTTAAGTGAGCATTAAGCAAGTAGAGTTATGTGATACATTAGTTTGGTAAGTGTGTGTAGAAATTTGCTGAATAATGATTAATTATTCACCGAGACTATCCTGATCACATACAATTTGAATTTATATGCAACACATAATCTCTTCCACTTAGATCATCAAACATGCGGAAATAAAACAAGCGATAACACATCAAATCATCATACACATTAACACAGTATGTATGGGGAAAGCTTATAGCTGAAAACCCCGCAGCTATTGTGTACATTATAATGGAGAAATCATGTAACAAACTCAGTACAATACTCCTCACAAGTACTCAGTACTTTCTCATGAAGTTACACACAAACTAGCTCAGTTTTGAACAGGTTACTGGTTCAAAACTCACCGCCAATTGCCTTGCCTCTATTGCGCAATCTAGGCTTGTCTATATAGAGATCCAAGGTTCGAATCTCCTTGGCTTGACAACGCAATCATCATGGGAAATTCCTCTAAGTGTGGTGCAAATCTCATGCACAACTGATGTCGCCACTGATAGCTAACTCCACCCTTTCATCTACCTCTTTCACTGGTCTCCACTGAACTGATCATGCACTATAGTGAACTGATGTGTTCTTGAGTTGAATAATGAGTTACTAATTAATAAATTAAATAATATTTAATTCACTCCACTCATAACTAATTGATTAGCTAGTTAAACTAATCTCAACTAGTTCAACTAAAATAAACAGAACACAACTCCACTAGCTGTCTCATTAACTCCACCAAACTTCTGCCATTGAAGTCCTAACTGAATTCAACCATGCATGATGCCATCAAACCCTAGGAATAGCGTAATTCCTCTGTCAGATGCATGAGCCACTTCTGTAGCTCGAACTGAAGTGCTCCAAGAGAATAAACTAAAGTTTATAGTCTAAATATTATTAAGGGTAAATAATATTTGACTTCCCTATTTTTAGGAGAGGCAGTATAAAAATAGACTTCGACCTCTTCGACCTATAGGTCAAAAAAATAGAGTCCCATCTATTTTTACCAACATGACCAATGCTCCAAGAATCTCATACTGGAATCCCCGAAACATGCTCCATATGTCTAAAAATAGACATAGTCTAAAAATAGATTTTGCGCCAGGATTTGCCTGCGGGCCCACTTAGTGAAGGCGACTTCATTTCACTAAGCTCCATCATCTTGCTGAATTTTCAACAGTGTGTGCATGTCAAACGATTTAGGATAAATACCCCTCGTCGGGTTCATTGTATTCATTGATTGTAATTTACAGAGATTGGAGATTAATATAGAGTCGCAGCTCGTTTGTGTTATTGTGTGAAATATTTGTGTTATTTGTGCTTTTATTCTTCTGTCTTTCCAACAAATTGGTATCAGAGAAATGTTACAAAGAACCAGGGAAAGATGCATTAACAATCTATAATGCATCTAGTAGTCATATTCAGAGCGTTATAACGCTGGTGAGCTCAACAAAGAGCTGCATTACTGAGAGAAAGCTTACCAAGTTTTAGAGGCACGCAAGCTCCTTTGAATTTTCGTGCGTTAAGGAACTAATGCAGGTAAATCATTGCCTGCACAACGTTAGCACATGACCAACTATAGCGTCCACATCATTAAACAAGTAGCCCTCATAAGTTAACAACGCATTAGTATTTGTATCAAAGGAGGTTTCTTCAAACAAAAAAAAGTCAATACTACGGTTTAAGAGGTTTTGAAACAAATCAAATCGTTGGCCAATACGTGGTTGGTGAATACGTATCAACCTTTAAAAAAAAAGTTTGATTTAAATAAAAAGGCCTTTTAAAATGGTGTTTGAATAATACGAAGATGGTGTTGGAATAATACGAAGGTTATTTTTGAAACGGAATTTTGAAAAAGGTTTTTGTTTTAGAAGTGGAAATTATGATAAGTTTTTTAAAAAGGCTTATTAAATAAGTTTTTTTAATATAAATAATTTTTTTATAAAAGAAATTTCTTATATAAAAAAAATTAAACAAAACCTTGGGTTTTATTAGAAGGTTGTTTTTTGAGCTTAGAAGAAATTTAGGGTTAAATAAAAGAAGTGATTTTTTTTTTTACGAAAGATGGCAACAAGTAGCTTCCAACCACAACTTATTTCTTTCAGAGGGTAATATTATGATGTGTGGGCCATTAAGATGGAGACCATGTTAAAAATGCATGCTGTTTGGGATCATGTCAAGTTTGGGTTTGCAGAACCTCAAGATGATGCAGAAGAACAAGCTCTCAGTAATGCAGAGAGAACAATGGAAGAAATACAAAAGGAATAATGCACAAGCATTGCTTCTTATCCAGCAGGGAGTGGACTGAGCAGTATTCCAAAAGATAATGATAACGTCTTCAACAAAGGAAGCATGGGAAACTTTGGCGACAAGCTATCAAGATATGGAAAAAGTCAATATTGTTAAATTGCAGAATACTAAGAGAGATTTTGAAAGTCTGCAGATGAAGGAGACAAAGGATAATGATTATTTCATGAATAGGGTCATGTTTGTCGTAAATTAGTTAAAATTTTATGGTGAAGAAATTAAAAATCGAACAGTGATTGAGAAGGTCCTTAGATATTTGTCTACAAAGTTTGATGTTGTGATAGTAGCCATACAAGAAGCAAAGGATTTGGAAAAACTAATAGTTGATGAGTTGATGGGGTCACTTCTATCGCATGAGGCAAGGATAGACAGAGGTCAAGTTTCTATTTCAAAAGGTCGATCGAAAGGCAGAGGACGAGGCGGAAGATATAGTGGTCAGAGAGATGGTCGAGAAGAACATGAACATGAAAGTGGAAGAAACAGCAGCAAAAGCTTCAACAACAATTACAGATCTGAAAAATCGAAGGTAGGATGTTATTATTGCAATAAATTTGGTCACTATGCTCGTGATTGCAAGAAGAAGATAGCTGATCAAGGAAACTAGAGAGCTAATGTTAGTACAAAGAATACTAACTCCATGTTCCTAACATGCAACAACATGCATGAACTGTTTGATAAGGTGTGGCTATTAGACAGTGGTTGCAGTAACCACATGACAGGCAACAAGAATTTGGTTGTAAATTTGGGTCAATATGTGGAGATAGAGATAAAGTTGGGCACTGACAAGACCATGGATGTAGATGGCAAACGAGTGGTCAACATTGTAACCAAGTAGGGGGAGCCAAACACAATCTCAGAGGTATATTATGTTCTTGGTCTCAAACATAATTTGATAAGTGTTGGTCAATTGACACATAAATGATACAAAGTTATCTTTCAGGGGAAAGAGTGTCTTATTTATGACAAATCTCCAAGCAAGCAGCTGATAGAAAAGGTGCAGATGATGAGGAACAAAATCTTTCCTCTAATTATGAACTACAATGACCAGGTTAGTTCTTTTACAGTTGCATGTTCTAATGATTACTAGTTATGGCACTTTCGGTTTGCACACTTACATTTTTCCGGTTTAAGATTGTTGCAGCAGAAACAGATGGTCAGAGGATTACCTCCCATTAAAGAACCTGCTACTACTTGTGAGTGTTGCATCTTTGGAAAGCAACACTATGAAAGTTTTCCAAAGGGAGTTTCATACAGAGCAAAGAAACCACTTGAGTTGGTGCATACAGACTTGTGTAGACCTATGAGGATACAATCGTTTGGTAGAAGTTGTTACTTCCTCACTTTTATTGATGAATATAGCAGAAAAGCTTGGGTTTATTTTTTGAAGAAGAAGTCTGAAACTTTTTCAAAGTTCAAAGAGTTCAAAGCCTTAGCAGATAACCAAAGTGATCGACAGATCAATGTATTGAGATCATATTGTGGCGGAGAATATGATTCGAAGGCATTCCATGAGTACTGCAAACAACATGGAATCATAAGGAAATTTACAACCAGATACACACCGCAACAGAATGGTGTAGCAGAGAAAAATAACAGAACAATCATGAACATGACAAGGAGCATGTTGAAAGAAAGAAACTTGTTTAATGATTATTGGGCAGAAGCAGTTGCATGTGCTGTTTATGTGATAAACAAATCATCTACAAAGAGTGTGTTGAACAAATTTCCAGAATAAGCATGCTTAGGTATGTCATGCAGTGCATCTCATTTCAGAGTTTTTGGATGTGTAGCCTATGCACATGTACCTAAGCAAAGAAGAGGAAAATTGGATGATCAAAGTGAAAATGCATATTTGTTGGTTATAGTAAGCAATCAAAAGCTTACAAATTGTATAACCCTATCACCAAGAAGACAATAATTAGCAATGTTGTTGTGTTTAAAGAATAAGAGTCATGGAATGAGACTGTAGACAAGATAGTCGATGCACAAGAACCATTGATGGAAGAGGATGATGTATTAGAAAAAGAGCAACAAGATTCAAGAGAGAAGACACTAAACATGGTCACACCAACAAGGACTCTAAGTTTTTCAGAGCAACATGGATCTTCAAGTAGATCAACAGACTAGAATTCTCCAAGTAGCCGATCAGGTAATGACTTAAGCAATGGTAAGTAAAAGATGAGAAGTCTGAAAAATATTTATGATGATTTGGGTGTTAGTTCAAATTTTGCATTGTTTTCATTCCAACCTTCTTCGTTTGAAGAAGCAATCAGGGTTGAAAATTGGGTGCAAGTCATGGATGAAAAAACTGATTCTATTGAAAAGAATGATACATGGGATTTGATTAATTTGCCAAAGGATAAAAACCTCATTGGTGTGAAGTGGGTGTAGAAAACAAAGGTGAATGAGAAAAGTGAAATTAACATATTTAAAGCAAGACTTGTAGCAAAATGATTGTTGCAGCAATCGGGAATAGACTTTGGGGAAACATTTTATCTAGTAGCAAGATTGGATATTGTAAGAACAGTTCTAGCCCACAGGGGCTTCATTGTGGTAGCAATACTATAGCACGTGGGTTCATATTGGGGGATATATAATGAGGAAAAAATGACATAATATATTGGGGGATATATATGGGGTAAAGGGTTTTTATATTGACATGTATAAAAAATGGAGCTCAAAGTTAATGAAAAAATATAAAGGGGTATAAAAAATGTTAATGAAAAAATGGATACCTACAATATATAATGAAAGTAGGGTATTTTTAAATTGGGAAGGTGTATTGGGTTTATATTGGTTGGGGGTTAAATAATGTGATTTTTAGAGAAATTTTTCAATATGTACTCAGATCAGAACAAGTGGAAAGTATATCATATGGATGTCAAATCAATCTTCTTGAATGGAATTATAGAAGAAGAAATTTATGTGCAGCAGCCTCCACGTTATGAATTTGAAGGTAAAGAAGATAAAGTTTATAGGTTGAAGAAAGCATTCCATGGATTGAAGCAAGCACCTAGAGCATGGTATAGCAGAATCGACAGTTACATGATTAAGAATGGATTTTTCATAAGCAACATTGAGCCTACCTTATACACAAAGGTAAATGAGGATGGATAGATTTTGATTGTTTTCTTATCTGTTGATGATATGATTTTTACAGACGATCTTGAGTTAGATGAATTTAAAGCATCCATGATGAAAGAATTTGAGATGACAGATCTTGTTTTCATAAAATATTTTCTTGGCATAGAAGTAGAGCAATCTGAAAAAATAATCTTTATTTGTCAAAATAAATATGCAAGGGATTTGCTGAAAGGATTCAGGATGGATTATTGCAAACCTATACCTACACCAGTTGCAGCAGGTACAAAGTTAAACAAGGATGATTAAAGGATCAGATGTCAATCCAACTTTATGCAATAGATTGGTTGGCAGCCTCACGTATCTCGTAGCTACAAGACCAGATATTATGCAAGGAGTGAGTTTGATTTCCAGATTTATGCAGACTCCAAAAGAAACACATTGGAGTGCAGGAAAATGAATTCTGAGATACATAGCAGGAACTAGAGATTGTGGCATAATGTATGCAAGTACAGAAAATAAAGATTTGATTGGATTTACAAATAGTGATTTTTCAGGTAGTTTGGATGATAGGAAGAGCACTTCCGGTTATGTGTTCCATCTTGGTTAAGGTATGATAGCATGGGCATCTAAGAAGCAGCCCATGGTGACACTATCATCAGCAAAAACAGAATATGTAGCAGCAACATCAACAACTTGTCAAGCAATATGGTTAATACGAGTATTGAATGGAATCAAGAAAAAACAACGAGGATCAACAAAAATATATTGTGACAACACCTCAATGATTGCACTACCCAATAATAGCGTGTTTTATCAAAAGAACAAGCATATTGATAGTGGATATCATTTTATTAGAGAACTTGTGAGCAATGGAGAAGTTCACTTGAAGCCTTCTAAATTTAGTGATCAATTGGCTGATATATTTAAAAAGCCATTAGCAGTAGATTTGTTTGAGTTTCACAAAAGAAACTTGGGTGTTGTAAGCCTAGCTGAAACATAGACCAACAAACATGTTTGAGTTGTCATGAGTTATGTTTTAGTTTAGCTATCGTAATTAAGGGGGACTGTTAAAATAGTTAATTAACTCATGCATGTAGAGTTAGACAATCAGTTAAGTAAGCGTTAAGTTGTGTGATAAATAAATTTGGTGAGTGAATTACAGAGTCAATTAAGTGAGCCTTGAACAAGTAGAGTTATGTGATAGATGAGTTTGGTAAGTGTGTGCATGTCAAGTGATTTAAGATAAATACCCTTCAAGAGATTCATTGTATTCATTGATTGTGATTGATAGAGATTGAAGATTAATAATGCGCCGCAACTCATTTGTGTTAGTGTGAAATCTTTGTGTTATTTGTGCCTTTACTCTTGTACTTTTACTCTTGTGTCTTTCCAACAACTTGAGAATCCTCCTTTGTGATTGCTGAAATAAAATGCAATAAAAAACTAGTAACCACCTTGAACGTCTCCCATCATTTACGGATTTTTCTTTTCTTCTTTCACATTAATGTAATATTAATTTTAAATTAATACCAAATAAATTATGAAAAATTTACTTAACTATAAGCTTATGCGACACGCAAATCCTTGATGAATCTCCATGGAATCTGACTTTTTGAAATAGTATATAAAGGCTTAGGAGTTCCATATACACTTTAACAACCATATACACTATAAATTTTGAAAGGAACTGCAAGATGTTGAACTACAGATGTATTCTCCATTTTCTGACGATTAAGTTATCTTTCAGTTTTGTTCAACGATTGTGAAAATAAGTGTCGGAGGAATATTTCACGATCATGGTTGAGATTGAACATCTGCAATAAATAACATATTAATGGCATAGTGTTGAATGGCATTCGATTTTTTTTTCCATTTTGCTCGTCTTATTCAATACAATGTCGTCTGTTTACATGTGAACGCTTCAGTTTAAAAGTTTAAATTTATGTTTTATGCAGATGAGTCTTATTTTTTAAATCCAAGAAGCAGTCAGTGTTCTGATTTGAATTGTAGATGGCATCGTGTTAACTATACAATTGCTAGACACGCCCAGAACTGGTTGGCTTTGTCATGTAAAATAGCGGTTGATGTAGCTTTATAGATCAAGAGGAAAGTTTTTTCTATTTACATAAAAATAAGATTTGAGCTTAATTGTATTACATATTTCAAAATATAGATAAACTTGAACGAACTTATATTGTATTAAATTAACTAATTAAATTGCATTTCCAAAATATTTCCAAATCTCAATTAACAATCTAAAAAAAATTAAGGAAACTTAACCATACATATAAAATTCTATTCCATTAAGTCATTTAAAAAATTACATCATATTACAGCATTCGCTTCTTTATGAATAGAACATAAGAAAAAGTATAAACGGATCGATGTTCACAAGTGAAATTAACAATACAATTTTTAACACACTAACCAAATCTGAATTGGTAGTCACACATCAAGCAATTGATCATTACTACTTCTCGCTGATTCTCCCCGTTTGATCAATACATCATGAGACTTTTGATCGGACAATGACAAGTCATGGGCCTCTGTATTGAATTTCCCATAAATGTCTTGCTTGTAGAATTGCCTGGTTCTGTACACCAGAACAGCTGCAATGGCCGAACCAACAACGCTAACTGTTGCCATTATGATAAATGTTATCTCAAAGCAAGACTTCCCAACACACATCATCTCATTTGATGCGGTTGGAACACCACTAGTCGACATTTCAAGTTTTGTTCGCCTATCGTAGAAGTATCCTGCAACCCTGACAGAGAACAAATAGGCCCCCAGAGGGCTGGCACTTGCTCCAATGTTATACAAAATTGCAAAATGTCGAAGCCCAAATAGTTCGGAGATGATAGAGAACAGCAGAGGCCACTGTGCACCGAAGCACATGCCGATCAGAATGGAGGCCATGTAAAGGGATCCAGGGAGTCCCGAAGCAACGAGGAGATGACCTATGGATGCAACTAATAGCACTAGGCTTAGCAAAAAGGGCCTTGGAATTGAATACTTGTGGAGAAGTATTTCAGAGATGAAGCCTGCCCCAACTCGACCTAAAAAATTCCAGATGCTCAGAAGTGAAACAAAAGTGCTTATACTCAGAGAAGAGTATCGCAAGGATTTTCCAATTTGCCCCATGTTGTCAATTGCAGTAATTGTAGATCCCAATCCACATGTCGTTGCCAAGAAAAGTATCCACAAGTCTAAGCTCATTAGCGCTTGAGTAATTGTATGGTCTTCACCTCTTTGAGGCCATTTGCCTTTATTAAATTTCTTCTCATCATCAGCCCCTACTGCTTCGTTGCTACTCTCAGCAGATGTGCCTTCTGTTACAACTCCAGATATCTCGACGGAGGCAGAGTTGATATCATTGCAGCAGTTTTCTAGTTCAATCTTAGACTTCCCTCGATTTCGGAATGCATCGTTATGATCCCCTTGAACAGAGTTTTCTGACTTTTGAAGCTCTGAGCGTATGACTATCAGCAATGGCAAGAAGATTATCAGAATTGTTGCTGCAGCAAACAACCGAATCACAGTCTGTGGAAGAACCAGCAAGTTTTCCAGCAAAATAAAAGCCATGAGCAAACCAGCCAGCACCAGAGCCATGACAAGAAAAGTATAAAAATTCTTCGTCTCATTCTTCTCTTTTGGAGCTTCCATAGGCCTAATGATAGGCATCAATAGTAGCACTACAGAAGTGGGAAGAGTAGCAGCCAGGATTATGAGAAAGCTGGGATTTTCATCTTTACTCACAGCCCTGTAGATCTGAGTGATAATAGCACCACTGAGACCTACAAATCCCTTGAGCAGCCCAATGACAAGTCCTCTGCCTCTTGGGAAATTTTTGACACAAGTCACAATTATTCCCGTATTAACGAATGTCATGGAGCTCCCTCCTATGCACTGATACATGCACATCTGCCACATTGCAGGTTTTGCAACTCTGCCGGTGACAGAGAGCCAAATCATGAGATATCCAGTAAGGTTCAGTGCCGAACCCATAGAGAGAAGCACCCATGGTGCACAGAACTCATTAATGAGACCGGCAATGATGCCCACGTTTGCACCCAAATCCTTAAAAAATGCCAATGTATCGATCACTTCCTGATCGTATCCCAAATTCACTTTGATAGTTTGGGAATACAAACCAAAAATATAATTCGATCCAGCAAACGAGAGAATTAGGAAGGAAGCTACGGCCATCATCCATCTGCTTTTCAGGCCTCGAATAACATGATCACTGAAAGCTTCCATATCGATATAGAAATACAAATGTCAGGTGGAATATTCAATAACTTCTTCAACACCTGAAACTTTTCACTGGATTTTCAAAGAAGACTGTAACATCGAGAAGTCTATGGGAAGTGGATGGATGGAGAATATAATTTGAAGTGAGGAATTTATAGGCTGAAAACTTAGCGACAAGGTAATACACAGCTGTCCAAATTCTGGGATAAAATCGGAGGGTGGGACTTGAAAACCACTAGGACAGATATTTGGAATCTAGACACACGAAATGGAAATTCATTTCTGATGTTTGGTGGTAGGCGAGATGGACAACAACAATACACGTGGCAGTGGTACGGTGATTGGATGAAAGTGAATGAGATCGGATCAGCAGCAGCAATGTGCCAATTACGCGTGTCCACTCAGTCTATCTGAATCTATCTTTGAAAATGGTAGCTGACTTGTGATGAGAGGACATTCCTCGACCAAAATTCAAATCCAAAGCTTGCCCACTTTTTCATTTGTCGTAATCAACAAATCACTATTCATGACCATCTGAAGATAATATCTTCAAGGAATTAGGTATGTCTCATTTCTTCATTGCTGTCAATACATGTCCCAGTTTGATCAAATATGGAAGGTAACTGCGTTCCTGGAACCCACTTGCTTTTGATTTTTCACTTTTCATCATATGAGTGTAATTTAATTGGGAGTTCTTTATGGAGTTGTAGGAATTGTCTGGACTATTAAAAGTGGTAAGAATTTGGGCAAAAGAAATTAAGAAATATTGCAGTAATAGTGTTTGAATCATATTTTTTTATAGTGAAAATGGATTCAGCACGATCAAAAACTTTAGAACACCCAAAATCTTAAAGCTTGATAACTAAATTTACAAAAATCTTTACAAGATTTTATTAAAATATTGCTAAAATTTCCATAATTTTCAGAGCAAAAAAATAGACTATTTAAACTACCACACTTAATTGTAAATTGTAAAATATTTCAAAATTTTCAAAAACCATGAAAAATCAAACAGCTAAATTTATTTGTGTTTCTCTCCGCTTATGTGTATCAAATTTATGCAATTTACTTTTACTCATTTTTTTCAGTAAGAAAAAAACGCTGTAGTATTACAGTTCATATTCAATCAAATACGAGTGATTACATCATAAGACATTACACCCAATTTTAGTCCCGAAGAATTCAGCAATTGGATACCCAATCCTCTAAGCATTCTCTAAACATTTACCAGAGCCGCCCATGAATAGAAAATCCCATAATGGCCTCCAGTTTTACTGGAATTCAATGCCTCACAATACAAGAAACAACGGAAACTCAGATACTAAGTGATCTCTGAGACTGATCTCTGAAACGCCTAAATGAAGAAAACACGAGATCCAGAATTGAATCCTGTTTGATGAAGCAATGCCAAGAACAAAAAGCCACCAACAGCCTAGCTTGCAGAAGAAAGCTTGCTTGCACCCAACATTGAAGAAACAAAATCTCGCTTGCAATTTACTTTTACTCATGTCTATCATATTTACCTATTACAATTTTTATATCCATAATTCTTAACTTTGCAATCCATAGCAATGTAAAGATGATCATTTGCATTTTTTAACTCTATACAATTTATTAATTTAGTTATAAAAACACTTATAATAGTACTCTCGATTTTTAATTTCATCGATACTTCCTAAAAAAACCAAACAATTAAGTTTATCCAGGTTGGTCTTCATTAATGTCTACAAAATTTACAATCACAAAATAAGAACTAGCTCAACCCCAATACAAAGGCGGAAACGGATGACATGAAATTCCGCTTTTGAAATATAAAATTAAAAAACGAACCATCCAAAGAGCATGTAATAATAATAATGGAGCTGGAATTTGAATAAAGAAAATAAAAAAAGACATTGTTACCCGAGTTAAGATTACCAGGCTCACTGATGTCAGAGTGAGAGCTGATTTGGATTTAAGAGAAGTCTATTATTATGAAAACGTGCCATGTCAATATAAATACAGCTTTCTAATAATATTTCCATACAAACTCCATAGATGGTACTACATACTATAAAATTTTACAGACTCTGGACAATTGAGAAGTTAGCTAGTGGTCAGTTGTGAAATCTGGTCAGGAAGACCAGCAAAAATAAATGTTTGGTTTTTGTTTTCTGTGTTTTTATACACATAATGCTTCGTTGAGCTAATATGTCTCACTTGGGTTCGTCTTAAAACTACGAATCACATTTCCAATTCAAAATGGTGAATGGTGAGTATGAATTGGACGAGTTGATTTGACTTGAATATGTGATAAAACATAAATGATCTCGAATCATCAAAGCAACCAATAATACAAAACACTATAAGAACTACTTCCCACATATTTATGAGAAAATTTGTCACTCAGACCACTCAAGCCACATCAAAATAATTCAACTTATAACTTTTGGATATGGATATTAACCAGAACACCAAATTTGGGTGTTCAGCAAGGTATCCAGGTCACAATCACAAACTATTTTTCCTGTATGGAATTGTCACAATGCAGAGTGGGGTGTTCAGCAAGGTATCCAGGTCACAGTCATAAGCTATTTTTCTTGTATGGAATTGTCGCAGCCAAGAAAGGCTATTTGGGAGATGGAACTCATAACCTTTTATTTAGGGATGGGTTCTGTTTACTTGGTAGCTTTCAGTATGTGGTAGTTTGTTTGTTTTTGTATTTGGTTTTTTAGAAGTAAAACACATTTGTTTAGTACATGCTCTGGATTTTATCCATAAGTATTCTCTATTTTTCTATGCATCGTATGTCAAAATGATTATGTTCTTGTACATTAGTATTTCTTCTTTCCTATGCACAACTATAATCAGAAACATATCCTGGGTACAATGGATATGTCAGATTGTCCAAAAAAATAACAAAAAAGGACCGCATAACTATCTTTTACCATATCTCCCTAAATATTACATCAGAGGTCTATAATCAACATATACCATGATCATATCCTACGTGAAATTAATGCTACCTGCATTAATCAAAACACCCTGTAAAATGCAACAAAGTGTATCTTACCAGGTTCCTTGGAAACACCTCTTCTAGAAAGGAGGTTTGCTATCTAATTATGTTCCCTATATATATATGTTCAAAATCAATATGTAGAAATGTACTTAGAAGGGTCCTTATTTGTCTCATCCAATTTGATAATATGTTAAGAAAACAACCTAGTTCCTAGCCAAATCTTTATTTTAGGCTTATCTCAATAAAATCCTTGTTTCGACCTAATTATCATGGTACCACTCTAGTAAATCATTTTGGTGGACCCACTCACCCCCCTATTAGGAAACTATCTCAACATACATAGAACACAATTTTTATCACCTTGGTGAAACTGTCCAATAAATTTTTCTAGTGGACCCATATCTCTATGACTTGTCAAGCAATAGAGCTAGCCACTAGAGTCACCCTTTTCGAAGCTTTGTGTGATAGTTTGTGGCACAAAATAGACTATAACGACTCCTCTACTTAAACAAATATTAATGATATTTGTGACAATTTCACCAACTTGGAGTCCCTCCCAATCCAACTTTCCAAACTTGTAGCAGTGAAAACTCCGATCCTTTATTCATAATCAATAGGTAATTAATGGTGGGGCTAGATGTCCTAAAAGGAGGGAGATGAATCATTCAGTGTCAATGGGCCTCACTCTACCCCACTTGTTCATGATCCTATTATACAAATGTGGCATGGATTTCCTAAAGTGGATCTCAACAAATTTGATGGATTCAAGCCATTAGATGGACCACTCATATGGAATATCATTTTTCCCTACATGAAATCATAGATGAATTAATAAAACCATGTGTGTTTGTCTTATATTTAGATCCTAAATGTTGGAAATAACATAAGAGCTCCCATAGGGATTGTATTATTTGGACACAATTTTCCTAGATTTCTATGAATGATTTGAAATAGGAAATCACTATTTGGGACCATTAGCCAAGCTTAAACAATATAGTACAGTTAAAGGTTTTGTATTTGAACACTTGGCCATATACATTAAAGGAAATTCTGATGTATTTTTTAAGGAATTATGTATCACAATTCTAAAAAATACATGTGTGCATAAGTATTAATGGATCATCTTATTATTTGTCTGGAAGCCTCTCAAGGGGCATTGGAAGCCTAAAAGGTGGTCAATTCTTAAATTCAATGTGCCCCTTTTGTTATGTCATTGAATGTTGGCATGGATTCAATCCATTTCATAAAGTAATCATCGAAAGAATTAATATGTTTATGACCATTGCAAGTGGTAGGGTTACACTCCATGAAATCAATGGTCCACTTACTAAACATACCAACAATGATTATTAGGTGTAATGAGGATAAAGGGCCTCATGCCCTAGGGGCTTAAAATTGGAACTTAGTAAAATTCTTAACTAATTGTATGCAATATGTGGACAAAGAATGCCAAAAAATCCTACACATATCATCTATTGGGTGGTGACCATCCATGAAAGGTGGCAATTGGACGACTTTCCATGGCAAGCATTCAAAATATTCTTTTCCTCATCATGAGTGCGGCAAAATTATAACAATATATATACTCCTTTATGATGAATATCATATCCAATGAGGAGACAATAAGGGGCTTGATTTTGAATAAACCATTAATGTTCATGGAGGAAACGAATACCAAACTTCTTGGTTTGCAAATGGACTAGAGTATTTCGATACCAATGGTTGTTCATGGATAACACAAAAAAATGTTTGTCTATCAAATTTTAATTTTAATTCATGTATAAAGCATTAGTTGGGAGATTAGAAATAAACCAAATAAGGGTTAAGTATTTATTAGTATTGGGTGTAACAAAGTCTAAGTAAAACTCCTGGAGGATAATGATCCAATGTGAGTACTTTCCAATGATCACCCATTAACTCAATAGAAATGACATATGGTTAGAGATCATAAATGTGTGAGTTTTGTGCATCAAAAGTAATGACAAAATTTTTGAATTGAAAAAACCACTGCTAAGGAAAATTTCTCAACATGCGAATATGACAAGGGGGATCACAATAAATTGTTACTGATGTAGTATATGATAGCTCATGTTCCTTCATAAATTGTTACTATTTTAATGAACGATGAAGTAAAAATTTAAATGATAACAACCTTATTAAAGTCTATAGGAATAATTATAGGAGCTGAAATAATGACACACTTTAAATATTGTTAGGCTTGATCATCCCATACAAAGGGTACACCAAAGTGTCACAATTGAAGAAAACCATGAGTGGCAATAGCACATCAATGCATGAAATTGGATTTCCTTTATAGTTTTTGCAATTGCCATAAATTGGGCCGGGGGAGGAGGGTTTCATTTAGTAATGGTATGAACCTTAAGAGAGTCAACCATTATATTGACATTGGAAATAATGGATCTTATAATCAATATGGTAAGCATGTAGAAGGCGCACTTATGGAGGGTTTAAGCATATGTTGTATTTATGACACTTAAGGGAGATGGTATGCAAGTCTTGTAAGTGTTGCAACAATTTTTATGATTGAATAATGAGATTGTTGAGATAGACCAAGATAAGTTGAACGAATTCATGAAAATAATATTACATAGTGCATAGAAAGTGTCAATGACATTATATAACACAAATGGCATAAACTTGTATGCAAAGGTATCTCATGCAGTAGTGAAGGTGGTTTTGAATTTTTTTGAAGTAGGACCAGAAGATGATTATATTCTTAAAATCCATCATGAATGATAGGAACTCGTGGCCAACATATTTATCAAAAATCCTATCAATAAAAAGTGTCAGATAATGCGGCTCATTAATAAAGTATTTCAGAACAAGTGAAAAATTTTAATATCAAAATTATTGCATGGAAAGGTGCTTTCTACAATCTACTATAACGCACATGTCTAATTCTTTTTATACTTAGCATAGACGTGGCAAGCATTTTATATTTACAAAAAAACTATATTATCTAATAAAAATAAAAATAAAAAAATTAACACTTAGATTAATTTTAAACTAAATTATTTTAAAAAGAAATCGAGGTAACAATCTTCGCGGACGTAAATTTAATCTTTATCTCAAATTGCAACTACAACAATTAATTTATTATTAGCATTACCTTATTTAAAACTTTGAATATAATTATTTATTTATTTATTAAAATATTTTAAATTAATAAAATATATTCTTTAAATTATTGAAATTAATTTTTATAAAAATTTGAAACTTTATTACTCTAAATATATATAATATTGACGACAACTTTTTATAGTTATAAATGTTATAGAAAAAAGTGCTAATCATCCAAACATTGATTTCATAATATTATTAGATTTATTTTTTGTTTTGATATTTGGTCACTTATGCCACGAAAGTTTAAGATTATTCATATATGATGGATCCTTGTTGTTGAAAAAGGCAACAATAAATTCTCAATTTTATTTTTCCTTAATTAAATTGAGAAAATACTAATTTCCGCAACAACAAACTATTTGGATGATATTAACTTGAGTGGCATGGCTTATGTCACCCAATTTACTCAGTAAATTCAAGTTGGATGAGTTCAAATTTAGTTTAGAAAGTGTGATTGCTAATTTGTAGTAATAAAGGTCAGTTATCTAAGTTTGTTTTCAGTTGAACTAGTTCCAACTGTTGGAAGAACTAGTGGAGGGTCAAGTTGTGCACTAGGACTTTAGTCAAACTCAGTGATCAGCTAGTTAAGTGATCAATCAACCCAAAATAGCTACTGCATGCAGAGAATTCATGTTACCCACTTGAGATGGAGATTCCAAGGAAGTGTAGCATTAGTTGTAGACTAGTTCTGAGTGTGGTGTTGCATGCAATCTAATTGAGGAAATTTCCTAAAAAATAGGGGCTAATTCCTCAAGGAAAAATGCATGGAAATAAGAGCTCAAGCCAAGGAAAATATTTAATAAGTCTGGGTTAGAGGCCTTCATTGAGTAGTGAGATAGGTTGAGCACTTGCAAGTTGAGCAAAGAAATTTTAATCCATCTCTATTCTTCTTATTAATGCAAGAGGCATTAGTTTTTTTAGAAATATTCTTTCCCGAGATTAAAAAAAAGTGTATTGCATGAGTATGATTTATTATTACATGTCTAAAATTTTTGTTCTAAATTGTGAAATAATGTCTGCAGAATAGTAGAGTAGGTTTTTGTCTTATGATTTTTGTTAAAACTTCATGAGTAGTTGCAAATATACAACATAATTTCTACATGGTATTAGAGTTGGATTCACAGTAGAGTAGAAATTTGAAGTTGTTTCTCAGAGGTTCAAATTTGGAGATCAATGTTGAAGGTTTCCTTCAGAACTTATAAGATGGATTTCAATGGACTAAGGATAGAGGAACCTCTAATTTTGTTTCATTGAAGGAACGCATGGAGGCGGTATTGAATTACAATGGTGTGCTAGAATACATCAAGTCAGATGATGCAAAACCACAAGCATCTGATGCCTAAAACTTTTTCCAATGAAAGAAATATGTATCCAAAGCAAGGAGAATCATATTGGAGGGAGTATGAGATAATATTTTCTTGAATATCCATAGAAAGGAAACTTTTTTGCGATGTGGAAATAATTGACAGAATTGTTCAAAAATAATAGTGACCACAGGAAGCTGACACTCAACGTAAACTTCGAAGTATCAAGGTGCAGAAGAATGACACAATTCCGTAGTATTTGAGCAAGTTCACACAATGCCATGATGAAATTGGTGGGGTTGGCGTTAATTTCCCTGAAGAAAAATTAGTTAGCCTAGCCCTTCTGGGCCTTCCCAAGAGTTGGCACTACTATCAAGATTCAGTGAATGAGAGGGAGAAACAACCGAAATGGGAGTGCTTATGGTCCAGTTTGGTACAACAGGAAATAAGGAAAAATAATAGAGATGGGACTTCATCCAAAGGCGAGGATGAATAAAAATTTGAATCAGCTAGAAAGGTAAAGAAGGGAAAAGGGAAGAAATCCCAATCCAAACCAAAATTTACTCAACGGGGCAAGAAGAAAGATTAGTAAAAAATCAAATGCCTCCATTGTCATGAATTTAGGCACTATGCCACGAAGTGTCCTCACAAGAAGGCAAGCAAGAAGACCTCATGAGGAGAAGTAGATGAAGCTTTGGCTTCATAGTTCGAGCTTGAATTTACTCTCATTGCATGCATGACCAACACAACTATGGGGAGTATGTGGTACTTGGAGTTAGGCGCCTCATTCCACATGACAGGGAATAAATACTTTTTCAGTGACATGGAGGAGAAATACTTATAGGTGAACATTGAGATGGGAGACGATGGAAGGTAGAGAACGATCGGGGTTGGTATGTTCACATTTCAGAAGGATTTGGGCTCCCCCCTCAGGCTCAAGCATTTCATGTTCGTTTTGGGCCTAAAGAAAAATATTGTCTTTGTTGCAGTTTTAGAAGACCGTGCATATGATTTGATATTCAAAAAAGGAAATGAATTCCTGAGACACATAGCCATGGTACAAGTGAAGCATATAGGGGTTCAGGTGAAGAACCTGTACAAGAAAGATGTGGATGACTGTGTTGCATTGAACATAAAAGTAGAGAAGGTGCAAAGTCATGATGCCAGTGAACTTTTGGATTGAAGACATGGCCACTTGCATCATGGAACTTTGAATATCATGCAAAATATCACCACAGGTGATCTAAAAGGACTGTATTAGTTTGTTTTGATAAATGTACTTTCAGTAATAAAAACATTTACAATTTGTCTCCATTTGTTTGCTTAAGGAATGAGTATTTTAACCATGAATCTTAGATGAATTTTTTTAGTTTTAAGCATGAAAATAAGCCTAAATAACATTGAACAATAATGTATAACAGAGAAATAACATCACACATAAGTTTTACATAGCAAGCATGATGAAGCAGTTCACCCCTCTTGGGCTACATCTGTTGGTCCAACTCTCAATGGCATGTCCCTCTTTGTCATTATGCTCAAAATTAAAAATACATGTGTTTACAAGCCTTTAATGGTTGTTTTCTATACACGAGTGGCTCCAGAATTCTCAAATTAGTCTACATAGACTCTTATTTCACCCAAATTGGTCGAAAAATGACCTCGCTAGGATTTTGCTCAATATCCCCTATAAATCCTCCACTAAATGTGGAGACTGCACTTAACCGCAATAAAATATAGCTAAAACTCCGCAATTAGCGCACCGCTAACTATTCCGCCAGTCTAAATTGTTTGCATTTAACATTATGGTTAGGGGTGGGGGTGGCAACATGCCAACCCCCGAAAACCACGCAGTCACAATAAATTGGATCATAACTCCATTGCAACTATGGTTGAGTGTATATAGGACAAGAGTTTAACGTCGGGGTTAGAGTTTGACCGCGCAGAGAAGCCATAACCACTGGAGCAAGCATCGTTATGTGATAAGGTTTAAAACTTGAAGTTTAATGTTGTGGTTGTATTCCATCGGAAGTTACATTCATATAACCGTTTGTTGTTTGTGTTAACATGTGAATGTGAACTTTGGACTGTCGGCGGGTTGGGACCGTCGGCGGTCCCAAACCCCAATAGGATTCGTAATAAACCTTAAATACGACTTTCGACCCTTAGTGGTTAAGATACAACTCATAGCACAGATGGTGGAAATCTTTGTGCGCCTGCTGGAGGTCACAGGATCGAACCCCCTGGACCTCAATAAATTTTTTCACAACGGTCCAGGGGCCATGTGGCAGCCTCCGAGCTGGCCACATGTCACCCATGCAATGATCCTCACAAAAATTTGTACAAACCATCAACGGCCCAAAAACTACCACTTGGTGAATCTTGATTGATTTAGGAAAATAGAATATTCTAAAAATATGCCACCTTTACTGACTGTACCTGCATGCTAATTGGGCATCCCAGTCACTCCTATTACAAAAATTTAGTTGTTTAGGAAAACGATCAAAACACGATATCTTCCTCATACGACATCGATTTTTTGAACCTTTTGCGATGCTGGAATCACAACGACGAGATCTACCTGGTCGCTCAGGTTCAATATAGTTTCGAGAACTTTAAATTTTGATCAAAATACATGATCTCCTGATCACACCTCCCCATTGGGAAGCTTTTGGACCCCAAAAGACTTTAATTGCATGTTCAAAAGATGAGGGTACAATTCCCTCACCTTTTCAACTTCCATCCACCTTGCCTTACTTGGCTTACTACCTTTGAGCCCAACTCGAAGGTAGTCGACACTTCCCCTCTTAGATGTTCTTGTCCTCCTGTCAAGGATGGCATCTTCCTTGAGCTCATCTAGAAATTTTGGTGAGAAATCTTCTATAGACGGTAGCTAAACATCACTCCCTTGATCATTAATCAAAGGAGACTCATACAAACGTAAATTTTCAACATTGACAACTGAATACATTTGCATATATGAAGGCAAGTCAAGTTGAAATGCATTTTTACCAACTTTCTTAATGATCTTGAATGGACCATAGTGAATAGGATTGAGCTTTTTACCTTCTCCTTGCATCCTTTCTTTGCTTATGTGCAACCATACCTCATCTCCTTCTTGAAAATTGTGATCAACTCTATGTTTTTCATGCCTCTCCTTGTATTTTCTTTGTCTCTTCTCAAGATTTTCTTGAACTTGTTGATGAATAATCTGAATTTTCTCAACGAACTTTCGAGCCTTTTCAATATCACTATGCCCATCAATTGCAACATCCTTCTCAAAGATGAAGTCTAATGGCGATTTCGGCAAATACCCAAAACAGGCTTCAAAAGGTGAAGTATTTGTAGGAGAGTGCTTTGCCCAGTTGTAAGTGTGTTGAATGTAATGCAGTTTTTCATCCCAAAACTTGGGATGTTTGTTGCAATATCCTCTCAATAGATGCACAACAGTTCTGTTCACCACCTCGGTTTGGCCATCAGTTTGTGGATGAAAAGTAGTACTCTTTTTCAACTTTGTGTCCATCATCTTCCAAAGATTGGACCAAAAATTCCCAATGAACCTAGAATCCCTGTCACTAACAATATAAGTTGGAAATCCATAATGAACCCATACATGTTGAAAATAAAGTTCAGCAGTAATGGTTTTCTCACATGGCATAAGTATACACATTCTACTGAATCTATCCACAACTACATAAAGATAATCATGTTGTTTTCTTAATATAGGTAGACCTCCAATAAAGTCCATGGAGACACTCTCCCATGGCCTTGATGGTACCAGTAGTGGCGTGTACAACCCAAGCTTCCTATTGCTAGGCTTACTTGTTGCACACATAGAACAACCTCTTATAAAACGTGACACACTATCTATCATGCAAGGCCAATAGCAATACCTCTGTAGATGCGCCACTATTTTTCTTACCCCAAAGTGTCTAGCAATAAGAGACGAATGATCCTCTCTAATAACACTAAGAATTTCTCCTTGTGGTATACATAGCTTACCTAAATGAAACAACAAACTGTTATGCATGTGATAATAATTTTCCTCAACTTGATTCCCTTCACTCAAACTAGCATACACATCTTGAAAATCAACATCATGTGCATATTGTTCTATGTAACTCTCATGACAATAGAATCATTTTTAAGTAAAGCAGAAGCACTTATAATTGGCCTTGAAAGCATATAAGAAAATTTATTGAAAATAGGTTTCTTGTACCTTATAACCAAGTGAAACTGTTGAAGAAATCCCATCCACTTGAAATGTCGTGATTGCTGCAATTTTGTTTGCGACTGCAACTACTTTAATGGTTGGTGATTGATATGTATAATCGTCTCTTTACCAATCAAGTAGTGGTTCCACTTCTTGAAGCTTTGTACCAACACATACAACTCTTTTTCATATGTAGGATAATTAGTTATAGCACCATTGAATGTTTCAGAATGAAAAGTGATAGGCTTACCATGCTGCAAAATTACTCATGGAAGCCTTTCTTCACACTTGTCACTGCATGCATAGGAGCTGCTATGGAAAAAAAGTTAGAAATAAACTTTCTCCAATTCTGAGTTGCTCCTAGGAAACTTCTTACCTCGGTTACTATTTTGGGAGTGGGAAAATTCACAATGGCTTCCAATTTAGAAGGATAAAATCTCAACTCGTTTCCTCCTACAATGTGTCCCAAATAAACCAGAGAAGTCTTTTGGAATTCACACTTTGACATATTAAGAAATAATTTCTCTTTCTTCAAAACATCAAGCACCCTTTTCACATGCAAGACATGTTATTCTCTTGTTTTGCTGAAAATGAGTATATCATCTAAATACACAATCACAAATTCATCAAGAAATGGATGCAAAACATTATCCATAACACGCATGAGATTTTCTGGTGTTTTACACAAACCAATTAGCATAACTAACCACTCAAAGAGTCCTTGTTTGGTCTTGAATCCAGTCTTCCATATATCACTTTCTGCAATTCTTACTTGATGATATCCACTTCATAAATCTAACTTAGTGAAAAGCTTTTCTTCTTTCAGATGATCAAGCAAATAATCTATTCCTGGGAGTGGGTATCGATTCTTTACCGTTATCTTGTTCAAAGCTCTAAAGTCTACACACATGCACCAAGTCCCATCTTTCTTCGGAATCAAGACTATGGGTGAACTGCATGGTGAAGTGCTTGGCCTTATGAGTCCCTTGTCCAACATGTCCTTGATTTTCCTCTTTATTTCATCATTCTCCATTATCAACATGTGATACATGTCGATTTTTGGAAGAGGACAATATTGTTGCAACTGAATCTCATGTTGAATCTCCCTTTTTGGAGGCAATCATGTTGGCTTCTAAAACATCTCATGATGTGCATAAAATACATAATATAAATTTGATTTCAACTTAGCATCACAATCCTCAAATGACTCATGATTAACATCTGCTTAAGGCTTAATCATTAGAAGAACAAAATTCTTACTTGAATTCACCAGCCTCTTTACCCGTCCAGCATTTACCATTGCAATATTTGTTACCTTGCCATCTTTTAATAAATGGTATTTGTTCTCATGGTGATGGATGATTTCTTTCCTGTCATACAAGTAAGGACTGCCCAACACAATACCTATAATATCAAGTGGAACCACATCTAATTCAATTGTGTCAACACAATGTGCAGTTATTGCAAAGAAAAATATGTACTTATTCGAAACCTGTAAATTTGCATCCTTACAAATCCACCCAAGTGGATATGGTTTTGGATGTGGAATGGTTTGAAGATTAAGTTTCTTGAACAAGTATTTAGAGATTAAGTTTTCTTGTGACCCACTGTCAAACAGTGTGTCATTCTTGGTATGTTTGGATATGACCCTCACATGAAACAGTTCAATTCTCTCTTCTTCATTTGGACTTGTATGTGACAATTTGATGTACTAGTATTGGGTTTTATTTCAATTTACTTCCCCTTCATGTTCTTCAATTCCATGGCTGTAATTTTAGATTCATCACTTGAATCCTCTCCTAATTCATGTTGAGTTGTAGCTGCAATTTTTTTCTTCCCTTTGTTGTTGTTATACTCGGGTCTCTTTTCAGGATGTACTTTCCAACAATTTTTCTCTTCATGGCCTTCTCTTGAAAAATGTTTACAAACCACTTTTTCTCCTTTTTTCTTGACATATGAATTCTTTTTTCCCTTACCTTTTGAGGTCTTCTCTTTTTTTTTTCCTTAAAAGGTTTCTTCTACCCTCATCAGTAATGTTTTTCCCTCTAGCTTCTAGATGTGTGGCTTGAACACAAACTTCATCTAAGGTTGTAGGGTTAAACATGAGAATAGTATGTTTTAGGTAGATATGTAAGCCTCCTATGTACTTGAGAAAAGTATCTTGGCTCTGCAAATCTACCCCTAATAAGAGAGCTCTTCTCCTAAATTCTTGCACATTCTGTCCTTTCAATTGTCTAAAATTTTTCCAGTTCATTATGAATTTCTGCATGTGAGCATGTTAGGTTCCCGTGATTTGTTAGATTGGTGAGATCAAATGCACAGGGTAAAATCATAATAGTCTTTTGAGTCCTAGGACCTAGCCTTTCTGGACTTAGAGAGTGCTCTCTCTATTTGTGCAAAGGATATGAACTTGTTTGCTTCTAGGGTTTTGAATTTAGGCTAGTTGTTAAGTGTAGGTTTTGTTTGTTTATTTTGGTTGGGTAAAATGATCAAGTAGAATAGATAGAGTGAGGAAATATTCAAGTCATTGGGCTATGGAGTCAAATACAAGTCATATAAAGTTTCAATAGTAAATCAGGGTGGATCGCGGGGAAAATCTAGCATTGGTCAGATGGATTCTCAAGTTTTTTGTGAAATGAAATGAACATCAAGTTTGTAAACAAATTAGGACAAAGGGAAATTAATAATCCTTTATCATGTAATTAAAAAAATGGAAATACCTCAACACTATTTAGCATGAAGAAGAAATCAATAGATTGTGCACACCAATAACTCTTTGATACAACTTAAGAAAATAAGCATTTCAGACATACAATCCAATGAAATATAGAAGGCGAGAAACTCATTTAACTTCTAGTGATTTCACCTTCAAGGTTAGAAAACATTCAAGATACATAGATAAATTTAATCAAAGAAGAGGGAACGCCTAAAAATCATTGATCATAGCTATGAATATCTCCAAAACAATTATTCAAGCATGGATAAAGGGTATGATCGAAACATAGCCTCTTTGGAAAACCTAATCAATGGTACTTTGGAGAGAGACCTCAAGAACAATGTTTAGAGACATCAAAAAAGTAGGGCTAACCATAAATCATCTTTGATACCTAATGTGTTAAACCATTCATGAAATAAACAAGCTTGGGGGGTCTAGAGAGAAATTAAGAATTCTCTAAAAAGGCCCAACAGAGGAAAACATAGAGGCAGTGAAGAACAAACAAAGCTAAGGTGCTTTTGAAAACATTTCTTAGTCTAAAACCTTTGTCCTAATGCAATAAAGAAGGATGAAATACAATGATACATGAGAAAAAAATAACTGAATAGAAGCACATCACCATTGACCAAGCTTAGGGATCTTGCAAGCAGCCTTCTCCATCATCAATCAAGACAAGCCATTCACAAACTCCACAACACCAATTTCTTCTCCAATCTCCAAAAAAAACTATGTATTGCTCCAAAGATTCATCAAATGGAAACATTTAAAATGAAGCCCTAATGCTCTATTTATTTAGAAAAGGAGGGAAAAAACCGTAGATAGGGTTGGAAAATATCAAAATCACTCATAAATGTCATTAATGCCCAAGAGACCATGCAAGGCCCAAGGCACAAAATATCCCATGAAATAAATGCAAAAATAACTCCTAGCACCTAATTTTAAAGTGATTTGCCTCAACAAACATTAAAATATCATTTTTCAGTTAATGAGTGTGTTTTGTTGACTTTTGGCCAAAAACACACAGTGAGGCCTAAAAACGCAGCGCCTTCACAGGCATAAAATAGGTCCACTTGCAGCCAAGTTTTGGTGACCTTCCTGATGTCGAAAGTTTAACTGTGATGGCCCGTTGGAAATCCTGATGAGTCTAATTTCCAAATATACCTTTTGTTTTCTGATTGAGCTCCTATAGCCTATCCAAAACGACAAATTCCCCAAACTGCTCTGAGCGCAGCGCCAAGCCTGAAAATGAGGCAGAAAGGTAGAAAATGAGGTGTTTTTTGACCTTTTAAGGGGTCAAAAATGCTCCAAATGCTCTGAAATTTGGTGAGAATACTGTAATAAACATGAGGATTCCAAAAATTCAAAGTTCTTCCTCTAAGGATGTCTGAGGAAAAAGCGTAGCGCTAGGGGTGTTGCACTTATAGGCCTCCAAATTCACAAAAAACCAAAAATTGTCAAAATTCTCTCAAATTTGGTGGATGTGTGCCTCATGGGTTTTGAGAGACCTATAGAGAATATTGTGCCAAAATTCCAAGGTTAGCTTGGCATTTTTCCTCTTTTAGTTCCTGGATCTTGGTTTGGGCCTTCTTGAGTTTAGCCCTTGCAACTTGGTTTCTCCGGGCATAATGCTTGGTCATCCTCTTTTGGAGATCAAGATCTTGATTTGCCTTCTTCAACTTAGCCTCCAAGTGTATGTTGGATATTTCCAACCAAGGATCCCGATAATGTGCGATCTCCATGGCCAACAACTCATCTAGAGGGAGCTACTCTGCTAGGGTTGATTCTTGTTCCCTTTGCTTTGCCAATGCCTTCTTCAACCCCATGGTTCTAGGTCTCCTCGTAGACTGTCCTCCTTCATCCTCACTCTCTTCATAAGTGCCCATGAACTCTTATAACTTTACCTGTGCCCTTTGGGCTTCTTTATGGGCCTTAATGTCTCTAGCTTCATAAATTGCAATTTGTGCTCCTAGCTGCCTGTTCTCCATGTCAAGGGCATCATGTACACTCTTGGCCCTATTCAGATTTTCTTGGAGGTCTTTAGTGAGTGCTTTTTTTTTTTGGAAGATAAAGTTTGAGATCCTTGCTTCATTCTCCTCATCACTGTCCACCTGAATGATCTCAAACTCCCTCTCAACCTCATGATCTTCTTCTTCTTTCTTTACCTTTAGTTTTCCTTTGTCTAGTGGCTGAGCTGAGGTGGATGGCATGGTCCCTTGCCTTCTGGAGGTAGCAAACACAAGCCTTGGCCCTCTTTGATAGGTCAATGAAAGAGGTGTGATTGTGGTCTTGTTGGTGTTTTGATCATGGCTATGGTCTTTGCTGCTGTCATCACACTCTTCATTTTCATCATTAGTATCATCAGTCATCATGTTTTATGTTTCCTCATTGTCCTCTTTGTTCTCCACATCATCACCACTCCCAACCTCTTCACTGATTTCTGCATTGTCATTTTGTTCTTCATCAAAGCTACTTACCTCTTCATTGCTATGATCTTCATTTGGAATATCAACCCCTTCATCTCCTTCATTATTTTCATGATTGTCACTAGCCTCTTCTTCATTTTCTGCACAATCAACATCTTCATTTTGTTCATCATTGAAGCTGCTTGCCTCTCCACTACTGTGAACTTCATTTTCATCATCACCCTCTTCACTTTTTTCACTATCATCATGACTGTCATGATTGTCATGATTTTTTTCCTTCTTGCTGTCCTGTTCATCACTGAGGCTTGCTTCATGGGTATCACTGCTACCTTTAGTTTCTGCATTGTCCTCACTGTCATCATCTTTATCATTGTCATCCTCTTCCATATATTCTACCTCATGGATGACTTCTTCTTCATCACTGCTCAATTTGTTTTCATTTTCTTCTTCCTCATCTTCTTCATTGTCATCCTCTTCCTCTGTTTCCATGTTCTCTGCCTCTTGCTGGCTCAACTCATCATTTTTTGTCTCTTCTTCAATTTCTGCTTCTTCCTCATCATTTGTCTCTTCCTCATTTTCATCCTCTTCATCATTTTTTGCCTTTGCCTCTTGTTGGCTAAAATCATCATCACCCTCATCATCACTTTGGGCTGACCCATTGTCACCATCACCCTCATTGTCATTGTCTTTCTCACTGCCACTTCCTTCTTGTTCTGATGCATCAGGAGAAGGTGAGTAAGGGATGTTTTCTTGAGGAGAGGCTACTTTTGTAGATGATGATGCATGACCTATAGGAGGTGATGGAGGAGTGGAGGGAGGATGATGAGATGATGAGGGTAAACTAGGCTGATGATGAGGCTATGGGCTTGTGAATATCTCATGAGCTATAAACACATCCCAAGGTATGCCTTTTTGCTCCAACTGATGTAATACCACCATCTTGATCAAGGAGTGGTGGAACAAACTATGCATTGGCTGGGTATAACTTCTCTTTCTGACAACAGAAGACATCTTGTCTATACTCCTATACAAGTAATAAGGCAAATGAAGCATCTTGACCCTAGTGAAATGCATGAGTAATCTGACATGGTAGGAGTAGAGCAGGAGTTTCTCCCCTCACAGGTAAATTATTTCATGATGACCTTGATTAGGGATGCATACCTCTCTAGTAAGTGTGAGAAAGGGAAAATAGCCTTGCGGCCTTCTTTGTACCTAGTCTTGACAAATTGCTCATAATAGCTCATGTTTAATCTTGCTTTCCTGAACCACTTTTCACCAACAATAGTTATACCTATAGCATTATAGATGGCATCTGCTGATAGTTCAAAATCCACCCATGCAAGGCTTGATTGTTTGTTGTGCAGGTTAAGAATGAATAACCTTGTAAGCTCTGGGTGATTTTGCACTTGTTTGAATTTCTCACAAAACTGGAAACACCCCACATTCTGAAAGCATGCGAGAATCATGGGAGATGAAGTAATATCCACTGTGCTCTAGGGTTCAAATATATTTACCTTCCCTCCCTTGTGATTTGGTCTTATAGGCACTTGGCCTCCTTCACTGCTATCACTCCTTTCTTCTCCTCACATGGTGACTGGTGTGGTCTTTAGACAAAATTGGGACTGCTTATAAAATTTGGTAGGAGGAGTGAAAAGAAATGATAGTGAGGGTATTTCTTGTAAATGAGTGATAAGGAGGTGAGGGTTTATGACTGATTTTCTTTGAGCCTTGATGGTGGGCTAACTTGAGTTGACTGTTATAACCCTAATTCACACCCCCCTTAGCTGATGATTTATTGCTTGGAGGTCAAAGGAGAGTGTTAATCATGAGGGCTTAGTTTTTTCAGTGGGTAGGGCTTGATTATTTTCCTTAACCATTAACTCAACAAAAAAACTTGGAGGATGAGGAAGAGATGCACCTACCAGTTTTTTTTAACTCCTTGCAGGCTCTTGAAGACAATTTGGAGGGTTCTCCCTTGTGTTTTGGCACGTTTTTGCACTTGGGAGGGTTTTAGGCATTAGCACAGCGTTGAACGCACTGTCGGGTCAACTTCTGAGTGCAGTGTTGGGCAGAAATGGGTTTTCGGGTCTGGTAGGCGCAACATTGCCTGCGTGAAATCTTATTGAGCTTCTACACATAACGTCGGGCCTGTTGGGTTATCCTCTAAGCTCAGCGCCTAGCTTCTAGGTGTGTCGGGTCTTCCTGGGTGTAGCGCCCGTCTGTACGTGCAACGCGTTCGGATATATGCACAACGCAGTGCAAAAATACACTACAGAAACCCCTATTCGTGCAGCGCTGGGTCCTGTGAGCATAGCGCCAGCTCAAAAGCATAGCACCGGTAACCTTGCCCAGAATTTCTCACTTAAACTCAAAAAATTTCCTCTTGAAGGCTCTGTGCTTTTTTCAAATGCAAAAATAAGATATGAAGAGAACAAAGAGGTCCTTTATACTTTTAAGGGAAAATAAATTAAACTTAAAAACCCACTTTTGCTAATGTTTTGAGTTTTCTTGGTCACTTTTACTGATTTTTTCATTTTCTGTGTAGGTGAATTGAAGAAGCTTTAAGTAGCTCCTTTCTCTTGATGTGAGATTGCTGGAGAAATGAAATGGTCCTTCTTTAGCCTTGAGGGTCTTGGAACTGTCAAACCTCTTTTTGCTTGCATTGTGAAATTGAAAAGATGTTTTCTTACCTTCTTACTGATTTAGGCAATGATATATCCATTTTTGACAAAGACTATGAGTTATGTTTGCTATATCTCCTCTTGGCCACTTCTGATTTGTTGCAGGTGCAATGGAATAATGATTTAGCCCTGTCTAATGCTTTTGGTGTTGGAAACTTTCATAATAGTGACCTCATGATCAGTTTGGCATTCTGTCTTGAACCTCAACCTTCTACTTTGATTCCTCTGATCATTTGAGGGCAAATGATTGAAAATGAAGGCTCTAACCTTCCTTACACCGATACTCTTTCATGCTTTCCCTTTGAGGCAGTGAGACACTTTACCTTGACAAACCATGGAGGTCACCTTCAAGAGCCTATTCAAACTCTCTTCCTGATGTCATCATTAAGGCTCCTCATCTTTATTTCATCCTCTTTTCCTATCTTCCCAAAACCTTAGGCTTTAGGGTTGTTAGAGAAAAATCATTAGTGTTGTCTTCTAAGTTCTCTATAGCCCTTTCAAGCTCACTTATTTATGTTAAGTTCAAGTCACCTTTTTCCCTTCTTCATTTATAACTTTTAAAATCCTCAATTTATTCTTGATTGTGTTGGTGTGCCTTTTTCCTTGTGGTTTGATGCTTTGGCTCTTTGTTTGGCATGCTGCTGGCCCAATCAAAACTGGAAACCCTGTTTTTCCTTGAATATAAGTTGCTTCCTCCTCATTTGATGTGGATGTCCTTTAGTGAGGAGCTGGCCTTTAATCTTACCTAATTTTCTGCTGATAGCCACCTTGACACTCCTGCAGAAATGTCAAAATGGACAACTATCCTTTTGTAGAATTTTGTCCTTGGCAGAGCAATCCTCCTTGAAGTTTTCTTGATCTGATTTGGAAAAACTGGTGCACGATATTTTCTCATTTTGATTCAGCTTCTATCACATGGAGAACAATGATTTAGTACACCAAAGACAACCCTACAACCTATGAAACCCTAGTGACCTAGTGGGAAGCTCTTTGAATGAAAGCATTGGATTATGGTTTTCAAGTATGAAAAATAGATTTTTTTGACATATAGATGTATTGAGGATCCAAAATCCAATGTACTTTATTTATTTAAAGAGCCTACAGAGGTAGCTTTAATACCATCAATGCTTGAGGCATTTGTTGAACATGGGAAAGGGTAGGTTGTTTGGAAAACTTAGATGGAAAGTGAAAAGGTTAAGCATGGGAAAAATAGAGTACTAAGGTTGTGGGTGTGAAAATGAGACAAAGATGAGTGGCATAAGCCAATGAGGGGTCTTCTAGGAGTGATAGGCTAACAAGGGAATGTCAGAGTAGTAGAATTGTGAAAAATTTATCTTAAGGATAATGAAAGCAGTGAGATTTCTAAAACTCATAATATTCATGAATCTTGTTTTTAGAAATCTAGGACAAGTATTTAGTAATTTATAAAATAGAAAAAATATTGATGCCTAATAGAGATAATGGATAAAAATGTTGTTTTATTGCAGTAATGAAATCGGTCCATGATAGGATAATCTTACCACGCTTCTTGATCTCCTCCTTTGTCTTGGCTTCCCACCAAACAAGTGTTACACCTTCCATTCTCAATGATACTAGTTGGATTTTGGTATCATCATCATGAAGGTTATGAATTCTCAAATATACCTCCAATTGCATAATACAATTATCAATCTTTTCTGCATTGACTTCACCATTAAACATTGGCAATTCAAAATTAACATCAAGTTTTAGAAAAAGAATTTTACCAGTGTTATTTGACTTGCGTGGTTGATGTACTGAAGATGAAGTAGAGGATGATGATGATGAGGGTGAGGATGGTGACTTTCCACTACCTCCATTTCCTCCATTTCCCTTCTTTGATTTATCTTCATCATTTTGACCTCCTGATGATCCCTGAAATTTCTTGTGAAGTTTGGATCCTTCTCCTTCTAGTCTCTCATTCCTTTCTTGATAAAGGACTCTGACCATCTCATTCATGTCAAGGAATGCTTTCCTGAACACTCTTTCTTCTTCTTTGGGATCCACCTCTTCATGCATTTCTTCTTCCTCTGGAGGCATTCTTAATGTTGATTCTATTTCTTTTGGAGGTGACCTAGGTGGTGGAGAATGTGGCAATCTTGCCCTCCTTTGCTGTGGCTCACTTTGAGAACCTCTTTCTTCCACTAATTTTCCTTCTCCTCTCTTAAGCTTGAGCCTAGTAAGCATGTGCACACTTGCAAATAGTTAAACAATATTTGCACACAAAAACACCAGAGAAAAAACTCTAGCTCTGATACCAGCCTGATTTGAAAGGACTGTATTATTTTGTTGTGCTAAGTGTCCTTTCAGTAATAAAAACATATACAATTTGTCTCCATTTGTTTGCTTAAGGATTGAGTATTTTAACCATGAAACATAAATGATTTTTTTGAGTTTTAAGCATGAAAATAAGCCCAAATAACACTGAAAAACAATGTATAATAGAGAAATAACATCACACATAAGTTTTACACAACAGACATGATGAAGCAAATCACCCCTCCTGGGCTACATATGTTGGTCGAACTCCCAATGGCATGTCCCTCTTTGTCATTATTCTCACAATTGTAAATACATGTGTTTACAAGCCTCTAATGGTTGTTTTCTCTGCATCAGTGGCTCCAGAATGCTCAAATTAGTCTAGATAGACTCTTGTTTCACCCAAATTGGTCGAAAAATGACCTTGCTAGGCTTTTTCCCAATATCCCCTAGAAATTCTCCACTAAATTTGGAGACTGCACTTAACTGTAGTAAAAAATAGCCAAAAATCTGAAATTAGCGTAGTGCTAACTATCTTGCCAGTCTAAACTGCTTGAATTTAACATTATGGTTAGGGGTGGGGGTGGCCACATGCCAACCCCCAAAAACCTTGCGGTCACAATAAATTGGAGCGGAACTCCATTGCAACTGTGGTTGAGTTTATATAGGACCAGAGTTTCACATCGGGGTTAGAGTCTAACCATGTGGAGAAGTCATAACCGCCAGAGAAAATATCTTTATGTCACTAGTACATTTGGGGGAAATTCTGACACCTGGTTTCGACGCTTTTGACCAAATGTCGGAAATTTCCCCAAATTTTTTCAATCCCGCCCGAAACCGTCGCTATAGCGACGTTTATAGAAAAGTGTCACAATACTGACACTTAGAAAAAGTGTTGCAATTGCGATGTTTGGAGGAAGACGTTGCAATTGCGACACTATGCCCCAAAGCGTCGCTATTGTGACGACTGCCTCCAAACGTCGCAAGTGCGACACAATGTCTAAGTGTCGCAATTGTGACGTTTGGAGGCATCCGTCGCAATAGCGATGCTTTGTCTGCCGTCGGTATAATGACACTTATATGTACGCTACATAAAAATGATTTTATTAAAAATATGAAACTTATATCCGTCGCAATAGCTACATTAACGTCTGATATCACGCGCGCATTTGCCCTCTGCTCTTGCAAAACAACATTCACCCTTAGCTCTTGCAAAACAACATTTTCCCTCAGCATTCACCCTTAGCTCTTGCAGAACAGCATTCGCCCTCAGCATTTTCCCTCAGCTCTTGCAGAACAACATTCGCCCTCAGCATTCGCCCTGAGCTCTTGCAGAACAACATTCGCCCTCAACATTCGCCCTGAGCTCTTGCAAAATAGTATTCGCCCTGCATTATCCCTCAACGTTCGCCCTCAGCTCTTGTAGAACAACATTCGCCCTCATCTCTTGCAGAACAACATTTTCCCTCAGCATTCGCCCTCAGCTCTTGCAGAACAGCATTCGCCCTCAGCTCTTGCAGAACAACATTCGCCCTTAGCATTCGCCCTGAGCTCTTGCAGAACAGCATTCGCCATCAGCGTTTGCCCTGAGCTCTTGCAGAACAACATTCGCCCTAAACATTCGCCTTGAGCTCTTGCAGAACAACATTCGCCCTCAACGTTCGCCCTCAGCTCTTGCAGAACAAAATTTGCCCTGCATTCGCCCTCAGCGTTTGCCCTCAGCTCTTGCAGAACAGCATTCGCCCTCAGCTCTTGCAGAACAACATTCACCCTCAGCTCTTGCAAAATGGTAAGTTCTTACTGCAGGCCCTTCCTCCTATAGTAGGGTTGACTCTATCTGCGTTTTTTTGGTCAATTCCATTGGATTGTGTTAGGTTGTAGGGTTCTCTCTGGATGTCAAGAATCAAGATTCAATACCCTCTATTATCTTCATCACCCAATACAAGATTTAAATTTTTCCCAAAGAAACGCTTATTAATTTGGCAGCCATTATTTCTCCCTGCTTTAAAAACCTACATTTAAATGAAAACAAGCATTGCATTTCAACTACAAAAATATATTAGTGTTCAAATGTACATGTGTGCATCACTTGTGTAGGGTATTCCTTTTCCACTTTCACATTATCCAAGAATGTGTGCGGTATAGTTCATATTTTTTGTGATTTAGATTATCTTGAAAAAGGAAAGGTAAATTATTTCCCATGGAAAAAGAAGGTTTTCCCTTTTTACTACTAGAAATGGTACAAAAAAGTTCCATTTCTACCCGAAACTCCTATGAAACAGGAACCAAATAAAGGCCATGTCCTCAATGGACATCATTTGGCTTTGAAAATGGCCATTGCAACGTGTTGTTGCTTATATTACATCACGATAGTTTCTTAGGTCATTTCTTGTTTCTTGAGATGAAAAACAACCAAAGAAATTGTGAAGATCCTTTCAAGAAATAAATGACCATTTCTCAATCATATCTCAACTATTTTTTATTTTATTCAGTGGTTACTTACTTTGAGAGAAATTTGACACTTTTATAAGGAATATAACATAAAAACAAAAAATGGGAAGGAATTGATGAGGTAGATGACCTTTAGTTGTTGTCAATTAAGAATTGATAATACACGATGCATGTTCTGTACTACAAACTAGATTCCTTCCTGGAGTTAGGACATAGAGTATTGAATCAAAGTTGTAGTTTCTAACTTCTTTTATTGGTTCATCAATCTTGAAATTCAGACATTGCATGTCTTCATTGCTTTATGTTTGAATAATTTTCATCATATCGTACAATAGGAAATTAGGAATTATGATTATTATTAGTTTATGGATCTGTTAAGTTACTTTTAAGTTTGCATGGTTTAGTGTGAAATTATTCTAGTGTGCCCCTAGGCCCAGGTGAAGGAATACCAAGGACTGAGAACCCTAGTTTTTAAATGGTATTGTTTCTTATACCCAAAAAACCCTCAAAATCACTTCTTATTAGTTCTTAACAATAGTGTTGTAAACAATTTGAGAATTGATATAGCAAAATCTCGCACTTCTCAAGATAAAGTCCTAAAGCTAAAGTGTGATACCATGTGTAATTCAATAGCCCCATTGTGACCTCACCAACCTCTTTTCAATTTGGGCTAGCTCTCCTCCAACTCAAGGGGGGTTCTCCCTAGTAGATGTTAGGGATCTAATGGCCCAACCAAACCAAGTCAAGAGCCCCCTAACTCTCTATGTTTACTACTATCAATCAAAATATTGAACAATAGGGTCAGACATGCATCCTGAAGATAAAATTGCCAGGGTGTTTTTGGGTAATTTCAAAGGGAAAGTCCCCAAACACATATAATCAAGGAATTATAACGTGATTTCAAACATTAAATATCAACAAAATCGTTTAAAGGACATTGAAAGGAAAAAGGTGATGGAAGATAGAAAGTGCCTTACTTAAATGCTCTAAGGATCTTTCAATAGTTGCTCCAAAAGCTTCACTTCAAGGCCCTTCAAGATCGTCTCCAACAATGCTATACCATCATCTTCAACAATGTTGCTCCAAAAATGTCCTCAAGGTCTTCACAACAAGTTTACTAGAAGTTTCTCCAACAATATATTCAATAAGGTCTTCACTGTCAGCTCGTCTCTTGTTTGGGTGCCTTAATGTGCAATGACATGTTTCCAAGACTGAATTCAAGGCAAGGCATATTTGAAACTCTAACTCTGTCTTCCGGTGTCTTATTAGAAATTATTTCAGTTTTCATTTTGTGTTTTCAAGTTAGATATTTTTTTCAAGTTTTTACATTTATAATTTTATTCCAATGTGGCAGACTAATCAGAGTAGTACAGGAACAACCCCGAGACGGGATGATCGCGGATAAAGGCCAGTGGAAGAACATGTAAAGTGCCGGCATTGCTCTATCTTTAGGTATTTTAGTTATTTACATAATTGAAATAATATTAATTTTGTTCAAATATGCAGACACCTAGCCATGGTACACCTGATGATTCCCTCTTTGAGGAAGAGCTTTCTTCATCCCTATCTCCAGTGTTCTTGTTGCGAAAAAAGGCATGAGATGCAAGGTCAGAATTTAATACTTTGATAGACACGCCTCAAACACCTGAAACGGAAGAGAGGATAAAAAAACTTATGAGCCAGCTAGAAACATATCAGGTAATAATAAAAATTCAAAAGGACATTTTTTTTGTTATGCATGAGATGAATTGTGATAGTTTGATTTTTAAATTTTACATTGACTAAACTAAAAAAAAGTTCTTTTGTATGTAGCGTTTTCTGGCACTTGATGAACCCGGTGTTGGTGGTAGTGAGACACAAGGGCAAGAGATTTCCAAGAAACCCTCTCGTACACCTTCTACTCCTTTAGGTGCCAGCCAAGAAACACACCCTACCCAAGAAGACACCCAGCCAACCGCTGAACGTGTTGGTAATGATGAGGTTGATATGGCCAACTACATTATTGCGTTTCTTGGAGCTACACATGTCAGCTCCACAAGGACCATTAATGGCACGTTGTTGGTGAACGATGAAGGTGTCCCTATAAAGCACGTACAACTCCCAGGTAAATTTTAATATTTTAACTATTTCATGTACTCTATCTAAAACATATTTATCATGATTTTTATTTTTAAATTAATGATAATATCTTTTTTTTTCTATGTAGGAAACAATGAGTTCTACAGGTTTTTGGAGAGCCATGCGTTGGTAATTTTTGGCCCAACCATATGCACAGGGTGGAATTCCCAGAATTCCAACTTGAAAAAAGAACTTCTAGATTATCTAGAAGCCCTTTTTGAGGTCGGCACATTTGATAGAACAACGGTGGCTCGGGTAGCCAGCAAATATTTGAAATATACCAGGGACACCTATAGGATGCAATTTCAATTTAACCCTAGATACGAGATTCCTCTCACAGCTCTAGAGATTGAGTGGAGAGCACTCATCCATGACGGAAAAGAGAAAAGGGAAAAGAAAGAAGGAAAAATGCCAACTGGACCCGCAAGGTAAATTACAACTTTAATTCAATAGCTTTAATTTTCTCTATGTCTAAAATAAAAGTGTGCTACGTCATATTTGACTTCAATCTTTTGATGCTAGGTTGCCTGACACCTCAAAGGCAACCAAAGCTAGGATTGAAAAAAAGGGCCATCACAAGCTAGGCTAGGGCGGCTACTTGAAATTAGCTGCAAGAATTGTAATTAAGTAGCTAAACATCTTATAATTAATTGTATCGCCTTCCAACATTTTTGTAATCCTATCAAATATGATTAAAAATACACAATCATATGTAATGTAGGGTGATGACTTCGGAACATAAACTACAAAGGAAGATAAAAATATCGCTTTCCATTTCGGCTATCAAGCTGTAGTTGAACGTCGCAGAAGCTTGGAGCAGGTCCCAAGATCCATAATGCCTGATAAGGTAAAACATTAACCTTTCAATATGTTTGTTTTCGTCCATAAATTTCATGTCTAACAACTTTGTTTAAATCAGGGGAGCACCACTGCTGATGAGGCAAATAACCCAGTTTTAGAGCTAGATGTAGATGATCCTCACATGCAACCTGATCATTGTAGTGGGGACTAGGCCGACAATGCTACTATCAGTAAGGGCCGTGACGGTAATTAATTTCCACTTATAATTTTTTCTAATTATACCTTGATGGTTGTCCTTATAAAGTTTTTTGTTTAAGTGATGGAGAATGTTTCCCTTGAGGATCTTACCACCAGAGAGGAAGATAGGGCAACAGTCCCAATGGCGACAACTGGTGCACCAGGTAAATAATCTCATTGCAATTTTTTTTATTAATATTACCGAACTAGTTCAATGATATTTAAAAAATGAAAATGAAAATTTAATATTATCTGTTTTTGTAGGCGATGCCCCATCACTAGATGAGACCAGCCATCGTGACTACGCAACTAGGTTAGTGGCGACAAATGGTGCGCCAGGTAAATAATCTCATTGAAATTTTTTTTATTAATATTACCGAACTAGTTCAATGATATTTAAAAAATGACAATTAAAATTTAATATTATCTGTTTTTGTAGGCGATGCCCCGTCACTGGATGAGACCAGACATCGTGACTACGCAACTAGGTTAGCGGCGACAACTGGTGCACCAGGTAAATAATCTCATTGCAATTTTTTTTATTAATATTACCGAACTAGTTCAATGATATTTAAAAACTAACAATTAAAATTTAATATTATCTGTTTTTGTAGGTGATGCCCCATCACTGGATGAGACCAGACATCGTGACTACGCAACTAGGTCAGCAATGCGGGTCGAAAGGCACGAAACAGGAGCAGAGCACGATGATATTGATGACGTAATTAGGAGCTTTAGAAATAGGAAGAAGAAAAAGAAATTTTGATAATGTAAAATATTGTATTATTATAAGACAAACGTTACCATACTTGGAACGTTTTTTGCATTATATAAAAAACTCATTTATCATACTATTTTTATGTCAAGCATTAATTACAATGTTTCCTTGCGTACTTTTTGTTGAATTGTTTTTTTATTTGTTATTGAATATTTGTTTTTTATGCTCATGAAAGTAAAAAATGAAATATAGATTGGGTATTGGGGAATTGAGAGTGATGTGAGGGGGGGGGGGTGTTGGAAATGTTGTCATTGATGGCAAAAGAGATGGCAAAGAAAGCAGCAAAGCAGTAAGATGTAGAGAGGGTTGAGCAGTAGAGACAGGTTCATTTAAAGAAGTAGAAGCAGCAAAAGGAGAATTAAGGAGTAGCATTAGTCAAGGAGCAGATGAAATAAAAGAGAGAGCATAAGACAAATAGTGACAGAAACAAAGCTGTTATCATGGCAATGAAGACAGAAAAGAAGAAAATGAAGGAAATAAAGGAGTCATGCAGAGGTAGAGGAAGCGAATATAATAAGAGACAGAACCATTATCAGAGGCAGAATGACAGAAGTAGCAGAGGCAGTGCCAGGGCAGAGCCGTTAAAAAAAAAGAAGAAAAAGAAATCCAAGCCGAACGTTATTTATATATATAAAAACAAAGTCTGTGAACTGTGTTGATGGTTGGCAATAATACAGTGAAGTTATCCATAACATTAACGGAGCAAAAACACGACGATGTTAAACTAAATAGAGGTGGAACCAGAGTTAAATGTGCAGTGGTAATGGAGCTATGTGTTATACATATTGTAGGGCCACTTATAAAAGACCAGAATCCGGGGTAAAAGTGTTGGACCGGAACCTGGAGTGGAGAACAAAACCTTGTGAGAGGAATAGTGATGTGGTTTAGAGTGAACAGTAAAGGGCCGTAAGTAGAATTCATCGCACCATCGCACCATCGCGCCATCGCACCATCGCACCATCGCAACATCACGCCATCGCACCATCGCACCATCGCAACATTGCGAAATCGCAATATCGCACCATCGCAACATCGCACATCACAAATGTTACATTGTGCGTTTTTTTTTTTGTTTGATCCACCGATCGCCGTTGCGACGTGTTGTCCACCGTCGGATGTGGGGCCCGACCCTTTGATATATTAGAGGTTGTGATTCGATTTATTGGATTGTAATATAAGACCAAAGGCTTAAGGTGGAGGGCGATTGTTAACATAAAGTTGTTGCGATTGTATTAAAAAGTGCCGCGTGGTCCGTGGGTTATATATATGCCTCAACTTAATGGGAGGGCGATTATTAATATAAAACCATTGTGATGAACGTATGTTCCGCTTGCGGAACTCGCCACATCAACAAGACACGTACTATGTACAGAGCGTTGGAATTTTTCCATATTTACAATTAGCTGGTATAAAAAGAACAGTTACACGTATGCAACAGTTACATCACAGCAGAGGACAGAAGAGAAAACAGAGCTGAAAAGAGATAAAACACAGTCACAGAAAAGACATACACAGTCAAAGAAAAGACAAATGCACAGCAAGCCAAAAGACTAAATGAGTTGAGCTGGAGTTCTCATTGTGGCTTGAATGTAAAATTTTTAATTAATTTTTATTGTTTGTGATGCATTGGCAAGTCTTCGGAAGAGAGCAAATATCCCACTGTAATATTAAAATAAGCACCTACAGTTATATTTATTGAATGAGCAGATAAAAGGAATGAGAAGACAGAAGCCAAAGAGTCATGAATGTTCACTCCAAATTCTTTGTGAAATACAAACAGTCATGTGAGAATTTCTATATATAATATCAATTTGATAAGCTCAAAAGACGTTAGAGAGAGTGAGTGAAGAGAATGCAGAAATGAAGTAGTGAAGCAGAGAAGAAGGAGGAGCTGAGCAGAGAAGAAGGAGAAGCTGATAGAGAATCTGAAAAGATGCAGAGATGATATAGGGTAGATATGAGAATAGATGAATAGAAGAGCAGATGGAACAAAACAGAGCTGATATCCGAGGTAAATCAGCAAGTGTTTCTCTTTTGAAAGAGTAAGGAAGTTGGAGCTTCCCTATCAAGTTGTAGCTTGATAGATGTCAGTTGGAGCTGACTGAGGTAGGAGCCTCCTGTAGGTTGGTGCCCGCAGAAAATAGATGGGAGTTTGTGCTTCCGCATCAAGTTGTAGCTTGATAAAATGTCAGTTGTAGCTGACTGAGGTTGGAGCCTCCTGTAGGTTGGTGCCTGCAAAAAAACAGTGGTGAGAGGGAGTTGGAGCTTGCCTTTGCATCAAAACAATAATAAGATGTGGTTTTCTCCCTTTATGGGTTTCCACTTATATCTGGTGTCTTTGTGCATGTGTTGATGTGATTTATCTAATTTTCTTAATACTTGTTGCTCACATATTAAGACTGTTGTTACATTAACAAATCTGTTTGATACTTGCTGCTTACTAATAAAGATTGCTTGCATATTAAGTTGATCATGAAGTGAAGGTGTAAATAAGTTTTAAGAGAAAATTTTTAAAAGTCCATGTATGTGTTAAACTGATTCACCCCCCCCTCTCAGTTTAACTAAGGGTTCAACAGGGGGAGGGGCCATAAGAACTTCCACTTTCACGTGGTTGGCCCTATTTAGTAGAGAATAATTTATTGGAGCGATTTAATCTTGGAGCAAACCTCCCTCGATCCAGCGTAGCAACAAAAAAGTCACTGTTGACTTAGTTGCTACTCTTTCAGATCGTGGGAGGCTTGTTCCAAGTTCATGCGACTCCAATAAATTGTTCTTGAATGAAATGAAGAGGAGCTTATTTAGGTATGTTTTGACATTTTCAACATATGTTCTAACATTATCATAAGAATGCATCTTAGAGTAAAAATACTACATCAATTACTTGTATTTATTGTATAGATAATGATGGATTTTGATTGACTTGGCAGTGCAGGTACAAATCCTCTTGCATCATGAGCAATACAACTTGTCAACCGGGGTCATGTCCAGGATATTTTTGCTTGTGCGCTTGACCAGGTTCGTAATGTCACATTTTGTAAGTTCCTTTACAGTTCATAATTCAATATTAAGCTTGTTCTTGATTATTATCTAGGTTTTTTGTATGTGTTTTTTCATCTATTTGATTGTAAGCAACTCTGCATGTTTCCTGTTGTTCACTATGATTTCTCCCATTACCACTCCCAGGATGAATCCGACTTTATTGTTACATAGGTTACTTTATTGTTACTATGATTTCTCCATTTACGATTTCATAGGTTACATCATGTAAAGTTGTCAATCTCAGGTTGGTGATGAGCTTTAGTTCTCCAGATTTGGGGCTTTTCTAATATTTTCTCCCTCATGTCATTCCTGCATCACCTCGTTGTTTGAGCATGCCAATTTTCTACCACTTGTACCAATTGGCACATGTCAATCCCTGAGTGGTGCCACATTTCACCTATTTTCAGTGAGAGTTTAGAGTTTCTCTAACATAGCTTCAGAAATCCGATTCAGTGCCTGCTTGAATATTGTCACATAATACTCATGGTTTGGATTGATGAGCATGTTCTGAATGGTTGGTTGATTCATAAGAACCACCCATATAGTCATCTTGAGATATTTCGGAAGTTTTCTCGGGTTTCCTTTTTCACCGTTTCTAGTGGGTGGGATGGTGTGGGGTGATCCATCAATACTGGTGCTCTTGTAGTAGGGAATTTGTTTTTGGGGATATAAAGGAGCATTTGATGTAGATATCCCATAGGATGCATTCATAGATGGGCACGAGAGGTCAAGAATTTAAATTAAAAATATGCAACCTCTAGCATGGCAACCTGAAGGCCGCGAGAGACACTGGTTAAAGATTGTTTTGTGTTGGACTTAATATAGTCGTGATTTATTTCTATTATATTAATGCAAATATATAGTCCGGTCTCATTAAAATGAGGATTGTGGTTGTATTTATCTTTGGTTGTTTCTCTCTTAATGCTCCAGAAGTTGCCAAAAGTTGCGATAGTTGTTTAGTTTGCCTGTTACAACTTAAAAGTGGTTTTTAGCAATGGGAGTCATGTTTTTTAAGGTTCATACTAATATGAAGATCTTGTAATTCTATATTCAGGATAAGAGAATATGGCCTCTGCTTTGGGCAGTATGACAACAATTTCCACATCTACCTCATTGGGTAACAATGGAAAGGGGAAGAAGTTGGGTGCAATGTTTGATAATTATGACAGACAATTGTCTTCTCTTTCAGTTTTTTCACCCATTTCCTTTAATCGCTCAAGCAGAAGAGGGACTCTGAGATTACGCGACAGAGAGAAGGTAGTTAATACAAGAGCTATGGAAAAGGAGTTTTACTTCAACAAGGATGGCTCGGTGACAAAAAAATTGCAGGTCAGAGAAAAAATTATGTTTAAAGGAAGGTCACCTGCACGTGAAACTTCACTGCGGTGGATCTTTCCTTGTCCACTTATATTCGATTTTAATGTGTTATTTTAATTTTTCATGGAGGGTTGTTTTGGCATATGGTCTGGCATTCAATTGCACACTTACCGAAAGCATTGTCAATTTGTCTTGTAGGCGGTGTGAACAAAGTTGTTGATCTTGTTGGAGTCACCCTTGGGGCGAAGGGAAAAATGTTGTCTTGGAGAGCAAGCATGGTTCTCCGAAAATAGTTAATGATGGTGTGACAGTAGCTAAGGAGGTAATTTGTAAATGTGTGCTCTGGTTTTCTTTTTAACGTTGTATTATTTCCCCCTCTTAAATGTCTTAGATTTGGTAGGCATAATTTGAAAACTCAAAGGTGAAAGGAAACATATTTGTTACCCAGTGGTCTACTTGGCCTATGGACTAGCCACATTAGAGTAATGCATAAATCTTTTCACAAAAATAAAAGGAAAGGGTTATGGTTGAGTCAAATTTTATTGTTATTGACAATGTAATGAAATGTATCTCAATGCTATGGTTTTGGCCTTTTTATTGGTTGAATTAGAGGACCTAGTTGAAAATATTGGGGCCAAGTTGGTAAGGCAAGCTGCGGCAAAGACAAATGATTTAGCTGGGGATGGAACCACAACATATGTTGTTCTTGCACATGTTGGAATATTGAAAAATTCCAGAACAATGAATGGAGAATAAATCTCCCTTCCTCTAACACAGAGAAAATAAAATTTCTTTGACAGGAGACAGAGTTTCAATACTTTGAAAACAAACTTCTATTCCCTTCAATAACTCAAAAAAAAACTATTACACTACTTCCTCACTGAGAGGGATTACAAAATTATGAATGCTACAAAACGCAGTGCATAAAACCAACTCACTGTCTGTTCAAAACAAACATACTCTGTCTCTAAAACACTCTGCTGTGTTTTTCACTTTCGCACTGCTGTGCATACACACTTAAAAAGTTACACTCAGTCTTTCACTTTTTACACACTGCTGTGTAATAAAAAATTTACATATTGTCTATAAAAAAAACTACCAAGCTTTTTTGTCCTTTTTATTTTTATATGCCGTAACATATAAAACATATTATAATAAACCCTCTTTTAAAAAAAATAAAATTAAAACTAAATTCTATGGCCCACCTTTCATTTCACATATGATATATATATAACATATGTATATATTAAAGCATACATAAAATTAAATTATCAAAACATTAAAGAACCCTTTCCGTCGGACTTCAAAAGTCTGAATAGATTGAATTTCAAACCAAATTCGCGTTCCAAAATGGGATGCTGATGTCTGCCTAATTTGTAATGCAAATTCTCAATCCAATGTGCCTTATAAAAAATTCGGGTCCGGTTTTCAGGTTTTCAGATTCCCTTCAATTTCATGCGATCCAATATTAATGCTCCACGTGTCCTCCTTTTGAATTTACAAAACTGTCGGGTAAATTTCTGTTTGTTTAATTTCTGGTTGGTGAATTGCATTAATGTTGGTTGTTGTGTTTAAATACAATCCTGTACAGAAATATGGCTACGGCCGTCTACAAAAAAAACTTGCAGGAATTTTAAATGCTGAATTAAATTTCTAGATGGCGTGCAAGCAACCTCCAAAAAAAAATGTTGTTGTTGCATCCGTCCTTCTGCTGCAGCAGTTGAAGTTAAAATTCAACAGCACAGGGTTTAATAAGTGAGGGTGTAAAGGTAACTTTTTGTCGATAGTACTGGATTAAGATCATCTATTCAATTTTGTAGGGTCTTATGGTGTTTGGTTTTTAGTTTTGGGTTGAGATTATTGAGTCTAAGATAGTTTTTGAGTGAAAAAATTGCTATCAGGTATTAAAAATTTTTGGTTCTTTTGTCAAAATTTATGAGCTTGTTAGGAAATACAAAACTGACAATGGTTGTATCTTAAATTTGTGGAAAATAATTTGAAATGAAACCTTTTTGTTTTGGTTGTTGCAGCAGGTGCAAACCCCATTCAAATTACTAGGGGCATTGACAAGACAATAAAGGCCCTTGTTTCGGAACTCAAAATTTTGTCAAAGGAGGTAAACGCTTGCCTTTTGAGTAGGCTAGTTTTCCTTTTTGTTGATGGTTTGGTGTATCTAATTGAATTAGTTGCCTAAGGTATTTTTGGTTGCAAACTCCTTTTCATTTTTCATACAGTATTGGCCTTGTGGAATACATTTGATTGTGTGGTCTTGTTAGATCTACAACATTTGTAGTTGTTTAGTCATATGGCCGAGGTGCACTTTTATTATGGAAATAGTTGATGCAATATTGTCATTTAATCCTTACTGCAGGGTAGCATGTTGAGAAGTTTTTTGTGAAACATTTGGTATTCAAAATGACACATGATCCTATACAGCATCATGCACTTGACTTCAAAATTTATATTCAAAGTGTGCCAGACAATTCTTGCAAAATTTCAAATATTTAGGTTGTTTTAAACCATTATCTTTTTCATGTATTGGATGCTGAAAATGTGAAAAAGACTTTGGTATGAAATCAACTGGTGAATAATTTCCAGCACAACAACCACTTCCAAGACATGATTTAGAAGTAGAACAAATGTGCTTATGAAGCATAGAAAGATATCCTTGATGCATTGTCAATGTTTGGCTGGGTTATTTTTGGAGAAAATAACTCCTTATTCCTAGAATAGTGATCTTCAATACAAGTAAATGCCAAAGAAGAGAGATCATCGTGTGACATAAACCTATTAACAAAAGTGAACAGGGAATGATTATTAATTATGGCATACTAAGTTGTTAGTGATTTTGACTATTTGTCTTTAACATGTAAAAATGTTAAATTCCAAACTTACATCATCATGGTTTGGCATCATGAGCTTGACTAATTGTCCACTATGCTCATAATTTCATTGTTGTATTCATATCTATAAACAACGTTTCAAATAATAATAATAAAATTATATAAGAAAAATCCAGACCTCCATGCTGCTGCTCCTTGTGAGACAAAGTCAAAATTGCATTACACAATCTGACACATAAGAATCTCCTATATCCCAGTGGTATGTATCCAAATTCTTATAATAGTGTCTTCAAGACTTATGTTGAAATTTCCAATGAGATATTTAAGCAATGAAATATGGAGCCTTCTTCATTGTTGTATATGTAACAGTCTTTTATTAATATAGATATTGATGGTTTTGTCTTTTTGAAAATGAAATGTAAAAATAATTTATTGTGGTCAATTGAAAAGTTTTTTATTTAAAGCTTTTCATTATGGAAGGGCGACATAGATATATTCCCTTCTAATTGAAATTCGGACCTGCCCTTCAAATTTGATCACTGTGTGGGACCTTAAAAAACAATAAAACTATTCCGCCGCGCGTTATATAAAACATGTAACAAAACCTTTGTCAAAACTTCAAACGAACCCTTTAGCTATGGGTATTTCATCACGAATTGATCATTTTACCATGTAACTTCTTCTAGAGGAATATTCTTCCACTTGATTAGGTACTTCATACTGGTTATATGTCAAAGAGATATAGAATGTTTATCTATAACTTTTTGTGGTTCAAGAATCAACTTTCATTCTTCATCTAATTTTGGAATTTCTATTTACATTAGCATATTTTTTCCCAAAACCTTTTTTAGGCAAGATACATGAAAAAACTTATGAATGCAAGAAGAAGGAAAATATAACTTCTATACCACTTGTGCAATCCTATGAATAATTATTTAGGGCCACAACATTTTTGAGCTAATTCTTTATTCTTCTTTTTCTTGAATGAAGATTGCTTATAATGCTATAATCTAAAAAATACCCAATTACCCTCCTCAAATTATCTTTAACTTCAATGTTGTTCCCCTTGTTGTTTTATCATGTTTCATGTCATTTGAAGGTTTTCCATAATAATTTTCAAAGTTTCTTTAGTATTTTCCATATGTGACTTTGTTTCCTATACTTTGGACTTATCTTGCAAAAAGTATGAGATACTAAGAGTTGGATATCCATAAAGGGCCTTAAATGGGGAAATTTTAGTAGATGTGTGATAGGTAGTATGATAGTATCATATTACCATTCTTCCTTGAGGAACCCACTTCATCCATTAAGATTGATTTTCTAAAGAGTAACATTGTAGATAACCTTAAAAGCATTTGTTAACTATTTTTGTTTGACCATTTGATTGTGTTTGATATGTAGAACTCATGGCAGCTAGTGTTTCTCCACTCATATTAAATAATTATTTCCAAACGTTTCTTGTTACTATTACTTTAGGAAAACCATGAAGACTATGAATTTCTTTCACGGACACTTCTGCCACTTGGCTTGTTGTTTATGTACTTTGAGCTCTACAAAAACAATCTACAAAATTTGTCTATATAAATGACCACAAAAATGTAATACTTACCTTTATATTTCAGTAACCCTGTAATAAAGTCTATTGATATATATTCTAGTCTTTGAATATGTATGTGGAATGGTTGAAGTAACCCTAGAGATTTTACTATCTCTCTTTTATTTATTATGCAAACTTGACCTTCTCTTACAAAATTTTGAATATCTTTCTTCATTCCTTCCAAAAATATATTTTTTGATCCTTTGAGATGTTTTAAGGAACCCTGCGTCCTACCATCAGAGAGACATGGGACTCCCTTAATATTTTTTATTCAAATATGCTTGCGTGCATAAAAATATTCTACATTTGCACCAAAGTATATCTCTCTTTCACTCCCAATGCTCCATAGAGTTCATCCCATCCTTTATAAATTTTATTTTTTGTTTAGTACTATTGTCATTTTTCCATTATGGAAAGCTTCTTCTAGCCACCTAGGAATAGAAAATGTAATTGGATATAAATTTGAGGCCTCTTCTATTTTAGAAAGAGCATCATGTACTAAATTTTCCTTACCCTTTTTGCAGATTATCTCAAAATTAAAATTTTGCATTTTTTCTCCTCATTTTTGTTAATCTTCTAATGAAAATCATAGCTTCAAAAAATAGTTTATGCTATCATGGTATATCTTGACTTTAAAGTACCTCCCAATGATATACTATCCCCATTTTTTATTGCATGTAATATTGCTTCCATTTATTTTTCATACATAGATTTCACCAAATATTTTCTTTGAATTCCTTGCTTTTAAAAGCCAATGATATTCCTTATTGTGTTAATGTTACATAAATTCCTTGTCCTAGTGCCTCACACTCTACTATGAATGTTTTAACAAAAGTAGGTGCAACCGATGTTGGTGTAGAAGACATGGCATCCATTAAAAGAGAGAATGCCAAAGTAGCCTCATCATTCCATATAAATGATATTTTCTTCAAGAGATATGTGAGTGGACTTGAAATGCATGCATAATTCTTAACAAATTATCAATAATATCATGTAAGTCTAAAATATCTTCTAAGAACCTTGATTTTCTTAGGAATAGGTCATTTTGTAATAGCTTGCATCTTTTGAGGCTCCAACTTCACTCCTTCCTTTAAAAAAATATGAACCAAATACTCGAATTCTTATTTCCAAAAGCACATTTGGATATTTTTACATAAAAAATGATTGTTCTCAATAATTATTTATATAACTTTTCCACATGTTTAGTGTGGTATTCCCATGATTTATTATAAATATGTGTATTATCAAAGAAAACCATCACAAATTTTATAAGATGGGATCAAACAAAATTGTTCTTAAGTCGAGCCCGTCCGGACTTCAAACGGCAATAAACCATAATTCAAACCAAATTCGCGTTCCAAAATAGCCTGCTGACATCGGCCAATTTTGTGACGCGAAAACCAATTGAATTCTGCCCTAATATTTTTCGGGTCCGAAGTTGGGCTGGTGTACGAAGGGAGAGTTGTGACGCGAATTTCTTATCATATTCGCCCTAATATTTTTTGGGTCCAGATTTCCACTGCGCGAGCGGCCCAAACAAAGATCCGCTCCAATCAATTTCTGCCATGTGTCCTCAATAAAATGTTGCCCTGTTCCCGGATGCGGGTGCATTCGATGGCGTTTAAGGCGATGGGACATGGATGTGGTGATTTCATATCAATCACATTAATATTTAACACTGTTCAATTAAGTTCCAAGGTTTTCACATCAGATCGTATTAAGTTTTAACACTGTTCAAGATCGGACCTCCACTCCTGTTAACGATTCCGCATGCTCCAATATGATCCGGCCTTCAGCTCTCATTAATGATCAGAGATTAATTATGACGGGCATCCTTCAATTGCATTGCAGTCGGGTCGATAAAATGGAATTTCGCTATGGTTTTTTAGACGAGCCGGTTGCTGGGTTACACTGCCTGCTCACTGTGACGAGAAGGAGAAGTGGCCAGCTGAACTGCTGCTTAAACCTTGCTGCATATCTGCATTTCTCTCGGTCTGGTCCTTGTCTGTCTTCCTCTGTTTCTTGGAATTCTGTTTCTCCATCTCCTCTTGTGTCCACTGCTGAGACTGCACCCATGCCTCGCCTGCGTCAAAGGATGCGTTGCGACAGGGGGAGCACTAGAGGTCAACCCCTGCGCGCTCCCTCCAGCCCCTCAATTGAGTCGTCTTCCCAGTCCAGTGATTATCACGCAGGTCACTATCCAGATACTAGAAGTGGGCGGGGTCGGGTTCTAGGATCTGGCCACCGTATGGGCTCCCCTGCTCCTCATTTCCCCACCGCTTCACCTTCTCCCACGACGTGCACTGCGCTTTTTTTTTTAATTTCTCTTTGAACCACCCACAAATCACAACTTCAATTACTGTGGTTTTCCGTGAGGAGGCCCAAATGGAAGAACAATGCACCCGTCCGGCGGGTCTGAGCTCAGAAAAAGCCGGCTAGCATTCGGGCCTTCAGGAGGGGAGCAGTGGCATGACTCTGGAGGTAGCACCTAGCGATCCTAGACCTTCCGAAGGATGGTGCCGAATCGTCGAGGAGCCGGAGGAGTAGTTTGGTTAATTTTTTTTTCTTGCTTCGCGGCCCACTTAATTGGGCTGCTTTTAGATTATATTACTGTGCTGGACCTCTGTAATATTTTTGAATTCTGTAAACGTTAAAGACTGGTTTCCCCATATGAGGGCAGTCTTCTTAATTTTTTGATTTTTTGATGACAAATTTGCCAAGAGTCTGGGCAATTTTTTTGACTTCGGTGTAATTTGATTCCCACTGTTAATAGATTAACTTTACTTAGAAAAAAAAATGTTGCCATGTTTCTATTTTAAACCTATTTTTTGAAGTATAGAGCCATGTTTATATGATTTTTTATAGTCGAAGCGCTGCGGGGTGGTTTATTATATTAATATTTCACGGTCGAATTATGTTCATAACAATTGGAAAAAAAAAATGTTTCCCTGTTTCTATTTTAAACCTATTTTTTGAAATACAGAGCCATGTTTATATGGTCTACGTATTATACTCTTTCTATGTATATCTACAGGAACCTTTTTGCTATGAACAAGGTGGATGTTATAGTGGGATACTAATGGATACAAGCGAGCCTGAACGTTACATCTCGGATGCAACAGATGGTTACCAATTTTGGAATCAAGCGAGCCTGATCTTACAAGCAAGCCTGGGTTTCTGCAGATGGTTTTTATTTTCGGGAACAAGCGAGCTAGAACATACAATCGACCCTGGGTTTATACATATTTTTGCTCTATCATGGATGCTTTTTTTGTGAGGCGTATATCAACAGTACATGTCTCTGCACATTTCCTGTATCTGCTTTATGATACTATTTTATATGTTGACAGGTTATCACTCTGCCTTCAAAACTAGCGATGCTGGTTTATTGATATGGTCTGATGGTATTTTTATATTTTGGACATATCACACTCCTCACATGATTAGCGTTTTTGATAACGGGACTCAGCACGGTCCCGTTTTTCCCCAGGTCTTCCACAATTCTTACGGTTGATAATTAAATATTTTCCACAACTTTTTAATTCAATGTATTCCCCACAGTACAATTCAGCTACAGTACGAGTGAGCCACCTTTCAACCTTAATCTCCCATATTATTTTAATAACCCAGCAAACCTTAAATAAACGTCTTTAACGTATTCTGGACTTTTATTCTATCGTTGAACCTTATAACTAAGGTTCCAACCCGACACATTAAAGTCAACATTTATAATAGTCCTTAGGCCGGGTCCACCTTTAAAATCGGCTGTTTAAATAAAATGTAGCCGCCACATCTTAGGTTAACCTCCGTGCTACTTCCGAAGGCGATCACCGTGCGATGCACCTTCCTCCAGATCAACGGTATGTATCAATATCGCACAGATTCTTTGGTCGATGGTTAATGCGCAATGGCGCACAGTGGAGGTAGTTTTTCAACCTCGCCCCATGCCATGTGTCGATCTTTCTATGGAATCGCTCGCGAATGGAGAAAATCGCTTGCTCCACAAAATCGGTGCGATGTAAACTGGAAACCACCGTCATTGTTCACTCCAAACCACACTCACTGTTCCTCTCGGTCACGGTTCCGCTTCTCCACTCCAGGTTCCACTCAGCTTCTGCTTCAAGGTTCCGCCCGTTCTATATAAAAAGGCTCTTTTCATCTATCTACTCCGACGCAGAGTTCCGCCCATACATAAATCTTGCGGCTATGTTTCACAGTGCTCACAAGCCTTGGACAACTAATCACACTTCCACGATAACTTCAATCGATCCTGACGGACATGGTCAATCACCAGATTATTAATTGCTATAGAATTCAATACTCTCATCGAGAACACACAGGATTATTCATATCGATAACCCAACAATCCTCCACACAGATCACATGAAATCCAACCTTTTCAAAGGAATTAAACTCTCACTCAGATAGCGAACACAGGAATTATTTTATCTCAGAATCGATCCTTACAGTGATCGATTCACCTCACCTCACAAGTCAATTTACTTGCAGTGCTTCGTGCAGAACTCAATACAATCAAGGCACATACAATGTCAAATTGTAGAGTACATACTTACACATTTTTATACAATTTCTTTTACACATATCCAAAAGTAACCATTGAAATTCAAAGACATTCAAACAGGGTTTAATCTCATCCAGACACACTTAATTCAAAGATAGTTCTTCCATAAACGGATATATATATATATATATATATATATATATATATATATATATATATATATATATATATATATATATACAGGCGATAAATCTCAAAAAAATTCTTACAATCTCATGACGGGCCAAATATTCAATTCAGTGGCCATTATCCTCCTATTCTGTTGCTGAAGAGGTTCTCTACCTCTCCAACTCTCTCTCTGATTCTCTCACCCCTTCTATTTAGACTCTTCAGGGTTACATTTATACCACAAGGATGACCTGAGTCAGTTCAGGTCTCCAGACAGTTCAGCAACTCTTAACATTCCAATTCATGAATCTAGACTCAATAACTGAATTAATGCTAAATGGAATCTTCGTATTCCTATCTTAACCAATTTCTCATGTTCTCAAAATGACTTGAGAATAATTACAATTCCCAACCAAAATATTCAAAATATTAATATTTATAAGAAATTCAAAGAACATGGGATCCCCCTATGTCTACTTATGTACAAAGTAACTTTTGAGCCTAATTCCCCTGCATCAGACTCCCAAGCTTCAAATTATTCATGGTCTCCTGATCATGTGCTCTTCGTCTCTGCTTCCAGGATTCCATACTTTGTTTTGCTATTGTCCATCAGCTACATCATTCTTCAACTGATCTTCTCCAGGCTTCCAGACTTTGTTCTGTAAGTTACTTCCAGCTATACTTTCACAATCTACTTTTGTTTTCCCTGTACAAAAATCCTTTTGTTTCCTTACTGCCGTTTTCTGCTTCGGGGACACCCTTACCATCAGTCTTCTGATGTATTCAATCTCCATGTCCAACTTATCCTCTAGCTGGAAATTATCTTGCCCTCTGCTGCTGCCTTCAATCTTTGTCGCTACCAATATTGCTACTCTTGCTGTCTCACATACTATTAACATGTTTATTACTTCTGCAGGTGTCATCCCCCATGTTGCATCTGCTTCCACCATGGGTGTTGCTGCTGCCAATGTTGCCTCCGCCCTAACATCCTCAATATCCCTTAGGATATCTCCCTCTACAACACTTCTCTTTTGTTCATCATCTGCAAATTCATTCTCAGAAAAAAATCCACTATTTGATTTCCTACCAACAGTGACATACTCCTCCAGTATACTAGTAAACATAATTTGATTCGGCAAGTCCTCTTTTCTTCACAGCTTCAGGCATCCTTGCTCCAGGGTCTGCAATCCCTTTCTCTTCTTCAAATTCTCTCAGCAAACAACTCAGCCATTTCTCCTGTGTTTGTTTTACATCTTCAACATGCTAGAAGTTAGACTTAGCATTTTCTTCTTCCTTGTGGGAAATCTTCAACAATTGCCTCTCATCCTCTTGATGGATTCTGGAAATCCAATCAAGTTCTCGGAGCTTTTCTTTCTCATATTTTTTTAGCATGGAATGCTGATTCCTCCTCACTTCAGCAACTTTTAAAATCTGCTCTCCAGTCTGCTCTTGGCTCATCATTTTAGCCAATTCTTCTCTGTCAGTGAAAAATCCCTGCATATGAGACATGGTTGTCTCATCCTCCTTCAACAACAATTTTTTTTCTCTCAAGACAATTTCAAAGGATGAATTGTCTTCTGCATCACCTGTACACATAAACAAACTGTCAGTGTTAAAACCATGAGACCCAATGGTCTCTATTCATGACCTAGTCACCAATTCTTCTCCTGGCAATTCTAAGTCTGGTTCAAGGCTCATAAAATTTTCATCATCTTTCTCTGTTGAGAATGCAACAAGATGATGAGCTTAGTGAAAAGAAGTCGCCTTCACTAAGTGGGCCTGTAGGCTATTTTTGGCGCAAAGTCTATTTTTAGACATATGGATCATGTTCTATGAGTTGCAGGATGCTATTTGTGGATGGTTGGTAAAGTCGGAAAAAATAGATGGACTTCTATTTTTAAAAATACTGGGCATAATCTATTTTTAGATTTCTAGTCTAAAAATAGATATGTCGAATATTATTAGCTCTTAATAATATTTGGACTCTAAAAATTATCTTATCCTCTTGGAGCACTTCAGTTAAGTGCACAGATGTGGCACATGCAGCTGACAGAAGGAATCACGCTATTCCTAAGGGTTTAGTGGAGCTATTGCATGGAAAATTCAGTTACAACTCAAGTGACAGAGTTTGGTGGAGTTGATTGAGGAGTTAATGGAGTTGTGTTCAGTTTAACTCAGTTAAACATAGTTGAGCTAGTTGTATCTAGTCTAACTGATTGATACACTAGTGAGAGTGGTGTGAATTAATTATTAATTAATTCACTAATTAATCAACTAAAGAACACATCATTTAACTTCAGTGCATGGACAGTTTCAGTGGAGATCAATGGAGAGGTAGGTGAAAGAGCAAGTGTGACTATCAGTTGTGACTATACTGGTGCATGAGATTTGCACACACATTGATGGAGATGCCAATGAGGATTGCACAGTACATACCAAGGGGATTCGAACTTGGATATAATGATTATTCATCTTGGATTGCGCAGTAGAGGTAGGCTAACAGGTGGACAGGATTGGAGCATGTGTTTTTGTGGGATGGAGCTTGGCCTTGGTGTTTAACAATTGGAGATGCGAGCTTGTGAGAGTTGTAAATTATTTATTATGATCTCTATCATTATAATATACAGATAGTTGGGGGTTTTCAGCTTTAAGCTTTCCCATAAATACTGTGTTTATATGTGTGATTTTTTATGGTTTTAATGTGCGCATGCGATTGTTTATTTTTCCGCAATTAATGATCAATGGTAGAAGAGGTTATGTATTATGCATGAAGCTAAAATAGTGTGTGATCAAGATAATATAGGTGAATAATTTAACATTTATTCAAACTTCTACATGGTATCAGAGCGATATTGATCATTGGAGCAATTGCAAAACATTGAAGCGGTTGAGTTTTGTGCTGGTGGAATTCGAATTTGCAGCAGTGTTTTCTTAGTGTCGAAGTTGAGATGTCTTTCAACAGATTGCGATTGGAGTATGCCCTTGATGGAAGCTCGAATTATATTGCATGGAAGGACAGGATGGAGGCGGTGCTGGATGACAATGGGTTGAAGGAGTTCATAGATGTAGAAATTCCAAAGCCTACTTCTAGTGATCTTCTAGTACTTTGTGCGTAACCAAGAAGAGCATGGGATGTCAAGATTAGGATGAAGAGTCACATTGTATCCCAGTATCATGGTAAAGCTTCTCCATTCTTGATGTGAAATATTGTGGAACCATTCAAATGATGGAAGTGGCGCTGAGACTGATCAACATAAGAATGGAGAAAAAGCTAAGGCGGTATGCCCAAGTACCTCACGAAGTTCATCCAATGCGGGGATAGCCGGGAAGTGTGGAGTTACTGTTGATGACGAGGACTTGGTGAGCTTGGCTCTCCTTGGGCTTCCGAAGAGTTGGCATTCCTATCAGGACTCTATCAATGGTCGGGAGAAATTGCCAGGATGGGAGCGACTTTGGTCGGATCTTGTGCAAGAGGAGATAAGGTGAAGTACCAGGGACAAATCTTCATCAAAGAACTCTGATGAAGAGAATAGCGCTTTGGCTGCCAAAGAAAAGAAGGGGAAGAGCAAGAAATCTTCTCATTCTGGTGCAAAAGGCAAGAAGCAGGACATGTCCAAGGTGAAGTGCTTTCACTGTCACCAACACGGACATTATGCCACAAATTTTCCATAGAAGAAGAAAAATAAGCAGGCTGCTGGATCTGCAACTGGAGAGGCCTTAGCCTCACAGTTTGAGCTGGATTTTTCGCTGATCACATGCTTTGTCTCAAGTGTGATGGGTTCAGTGTGGTTTCTGGACAGTGGTGCATCTTTTCACATGACAGGAGATTGAGATTTGTTTACTGATCTGGATGAGAAAGATCTTGGAGTGCACATCAAGATGGGCGATGATGGTAGATACCGTGCGACCGGTATCGGTACCATTTCCTTTGAGAGGGAGTCTGGTAAACCCTTTGTATTGAAGGAAGTGATGCATGTTCCAGGATTGAAGAAGAATCTTATCTCTGTGGCGATGTTAGAGGATAAGGGATATGATGTTGTCTTTAGCGAGGGAAAGGCTTTCCTGTGTAGTAAGGCAACTGGTGAGACCCGAAGGATAGGGGTTCGAGTTAAGAACCTTTATCAATTGTAGGTAGATGGCTGCGCAGTAATGGCAGGCAAAACAAAAGGAGTGGTGAGCCGGGGTGATGGCGAGTTGTGGCATCGGAGATTGTTCCACCTTCACCATGGAGCTTTGAAGATACTGCATCAGATTTATACTGGGCTTCCTAAAGGCACTCTTGCGCAGTCAGATCAGTGAAAGGGGTGTACCTTGGGAAAATTTGTGAAAGCCACCTTTCACGATAAGGATAGTCGTGCCACAACGATCCTTGAGAGAATTCACACAGACGTGTGAGGACCTTTCTCAGTAGCTTCGAAAACAAAGAACAGGTACTATGTGATCTTTGTTGATGATTTTTCTCGGAAGTGCTGGATCTTCTTCATGCAGAAGAAGAGCGATACATACTCAAAGTTTTGTGAGTTCAAGGCACTGGTTGAGAAAGAATCGGGGAAGCAGGTGAAGGCTCTTAGGAGCGACAATGGTGGTGAATTCATCTCTGGCGAATTCAAGGACTTTTGTAGCACATAAGGAATTCAAAGAGAGCTCATAGCACCTCATAACCCACAGCAAAACGGGGTTGCTGAGCAGAAGAATAGAACGATCGTGGGTGTTGCATGGGCGATGTTGCATGATCAGGGCCTACCCATTCACTTGTGGGTGGAGGCATAAAATACTATAGTATATGTGCAGAACCATTGTCCTCACAGGATACTTGGCATGAGTACACCCGAGGAGGCGTTTTCTGGTAAGAGGCCTGATATTTCCCATTTGAGGATTTTTGGTTCACTTGTTTACATTCATGTGACGAAGGATGCCAGGAAGAAGCTGGAGCCGACTGCAGAGGTTGGGATATTTGTGGGGTACACTGATACACCCCACAACTATCGTGTGTATTTTCCAGACAGTCGCAAGACTGTTGTGCGACGGGATATCAAATTTCATGAGGAGAAAGCCATGAAGTGTTCGATTGAGAGGGAGCCACACTTGCATGCAGATGAGGAGCTATTAGTTCCTAAGGATGAGCCTCAGGATGTGGATCAGCCACAAGAGGAGGTTCATGGAGTGGAAGAGACCACTCATGCAACGCCAACCATCAGAGGGCGGAAGCGCACTACAAAAGCTGAGCGACTGATTTAGGATGCAGAGAAGATTGTAGGAGCACCTACATCATAGCGCAGACAGAGACAGTCACCTGACCGGTATAATGGATACATGGCTCTTATGAGCAAGTGTATCGTGACAGAGCCATCCTCTTTCGAGGAAGCTGTGGAGGATCCCGCATGGGTAGATGCCATGGTGGAAGAGTATGATTCGATTGTCAGAAACAGTGCATGGGAGATTGTCCCGAGGCCGGAAGGGAAATCAGTGGTGGGTTCGAGATGGATCTAAAAAGTGAAGCAGGCAGCTGATGGGAGTGTGGAGAAGTACAAGGCAAGATTTGTTGCCCGAGGCTTTTCACAGATAGAGGGGATCGATTATGAGGAGACCTTTGCACCTGTCGCAAGGTATTCTTCCATACGGATGATTCTTGCTCTCTCAGCGTAGATGGGGTGGCACATTCATCAGATGGATGTGAAGACTGCATTCCTCAACGGAGTCATTGAGGAGGAGGTGTACATAGAGCAGCCCGAAGGTTTCGAGATCTTCAACAGTGAGTCGCATGTGTGCAAGCTCAAGAGAGCATTGTATGGGTTGAAACAAGCACCTCGTGCTTGGTACACATGGATAGACATTTATTTCACCGAACTTGGATTCTCCAAGAGTGAGGCGGATCTGAACCTATACTAGATTGTGGTGGAGGGTAAGTTGCTGATCATTGTAATTTATGTAGATGATTTTATTTTGACAGGTGATAAGCTGTTGATATTCTCATGCAAGGATGATCTTGCAAAAGAGTTTGAGATGAAGGACTTGGGCCTCCTTCATTATTTCCTGGGATCGGAAATTTGGTAGCACAGTGATGGACTATTTGTTTCTCAGGGTAAGTATGCCCGGGAGATACTGGAGAAGTTCAACATGCATGGCTGCAAGCCTGTTGATACTCCTCTTCCTGGTGGTTGGAGGAAGGAGGATGCTACTTCTGCGGAGGTAGTGGATGCCACTGTTTATCGATAGTTGGTGGGGTCGCTTATGTATCTGGTCAATACACGACCTGATATATGCTATGTAGTTAACCAGCTTTTACAAGCTATGGTTAAGCCAACCAAGCTCTTTTGGAAGGCGGGGAAGCATGTATTGAGATATCTCAGAGGCACATCGGGATATGGATTATGGTACAAACAGTCGAATGAGGTGAGGCTATGTGGCTTCACGGATGTAGATTGGGAAGGGAGCCCAACATACAGAAAGAGCACATCTGGAGGGATTTTCAGTATCGGGTCGACAGTAGTTTCTTGGTACAGTAGGAAGCAGAGATCCATGGCACTCAGTTCAGCAGAGGCCGAGTATATGGCAGCGAGTTTGGCTGCGTGCGAGGCTATATGGATGAGGAAGATCCTGGTCAGGTTGTTCGGTTTACACTTAGATCCTACTGTGATTTATTGTGATAATCAGAGTTGCATTAAAATCTAGGTTAATCTAGTATTTCAAGATAGATCTAAACACATTGACATCCAGTATCATCATATCAGAGATTGTGTGAAGCAGAAGATCATGTTACTTTCATACATTCCCATGGAGGATCAGGATGCTGATATCTTGACAAAGGCGCTCACCAGGAGCAAATTCGAATACCACAGAGGCAGGATAGGGGTGGCAGATAATCCTTATCTTGTTGAGAGGGAGTGTTGAGATTGCAACAAGATGATGAGCTTAGTGGAAAAAAGTCGCCTTCACTAAGTGGGCCTGCAGGCTATTTTTGGCGCAAAGTCTATTTTTAGACTATGTCTATTTTTAGACATATGGATCATGTTCTATGAGTTGCAAGATGCTATTTGTGGATGGTTGGTCAGGTCGGGAAAAAATAGATGGACTTCTATTTTTAGACATATTGGGCGGAATCTATTTTTAGATTGCCAGTCTAAAAATAGATATGTCGAATATTATTAGCTCTTAATAATATTTGGACTATAAACATTCTCTTATTCTCTTGGAGCACTTCAGTTAAGTGCACGGATGTGGCACAGGAGCTGACAGAAGGAATTACGCTATTCCTGAGGGTTAAGTGGAGCTATTGCATGGATACTTCAGTTAGAACTCATGTGAGAGAGTTTGGTGGAGTTGATTGAGGAAGTTAATGGAGTTGTGTTCGGTTTAACTAAGCTAAACATAGTTGAGCTAGTTGTATCTAGTCTAACTGATTGATACACTAGTGAGAGTGGTGTGAATTAATTATTAATTAATTCACTAATTATTAACTCATAAATAAACTAAATAATACATCAGTTAACTTCAGTGCATGGACAGTTTCAGTGGAGACCAGTGGAGAGGTAGGTGAAAGAGCAAGTGTGACTATCAGTTGTGACCATACTGGTGCATGAGTTTGCACCACACATTGATGGAGATGCCAATGAGGATTGCGCAGTGCATACCAGGTGGATTCGAACTCAGATTGGGCCATTATTCATCTTGGATTGTGCAGTAGAGGCAGGCTAACAGGTGGAGCAGATTGGAGCATGTGTTTTGTTAGATCTGAGCTTGTGTAGTGTGTAACAATTGGAGATTGTACTGAGAGCTTGTGAGGAGTTTGTACAATGATTGTTACATGATATATATCATTATAATATACAGATAGTTGGGGGTTTTCAGCTTTAAGATTTCCCATAAATACTGTGTTTATATGTGTGATTGTTTATGGTTTTAATGTGTGCATGCGATTGTTTATTTTTCTGCAATTAATGATCAATGGTAGAAGAGGTTATGTATTATGCATGAAGCTCAAATAGTGTGTGATCAGGATAATCTCGGTGAATAATTTAACATTTATTCAAATTTCTACATTCTCTTTAGCTGTCAGAGTCCTCTCTATTGCTCCAATCATCATGCCCAGATGCTGATCCTTCACTACGTTTTCAGCCAACACAGTTTCCTTGTTATTCACCTCTCTGACAACTTCCAACTGCTGTTCTTCCTCTTTCTCTGTATTGTTAACACATGAATCATCAGCAGTAAAGTTCCAATGCTTCAATGACTTCTTCTTCTCTGACAACACATCAGTATGTTGTCCGGAACTTCCTTTCCAACCTTCTGTCAGCACCTCAGCATGCTGATCTGCATCCTTCATGAGACTGTCAGCTAGCCTCACTTTTCTTCCATTATCTGCTTCATGAACTCCATCCATGAAGATCTTCCTGGCTTGCTTTCCCAGCAACTTATCTAGTGCATAGGTCCTCTTCTCCTCCAATTCTCTTCTCTGAGAATCCAACCTCCTATATAACTCAACAACTTCCATAGGAGTAGATTTCGGGAACCTTGCACAAAATTTTATGCCTCTGCTTATTCTTGACCAATCCTCTATTGGCCCTTCTCTCTAAGCTTAAAAATTCTCCCAGATATCTTCATTTGACCCTTCTGTCTTCATCTCTCCCTGAGATCTCACTATCTCAGCATTGATCTGAATAGATTTCAGATTCAATGTATTCTTCTCATCAACAAACTCTGAAGCTTGTTCATCTCCCTGTGGTGTACCTGCAAACACACACAACTTTTTAGTTTTCAAATCACAAGACTCTTCAGTCTTGGCTGCTCCCTCAAGCACTTCTTCTTGAACAAGTCTGCACATGGAATCTTTAATTCCCATCCTTACCTCAAGAACTCTGGGTTCTTCTTCCTCTGTGGAGTCTTTCATCACTTCACATTTGTCAGACTCAAGAACACAAGCCCCTATACCATTTGGACTTGTCCAATAACTCGGGAATTCCTCAATGATTTCCTCCTAAATAAGACAAGATTCTTGTTGCCTCAAGTTTTCACTATGTCTCACAATATTTCCAGCAGGTCTCCACTCTTCATCTGTGCTCTGTTCTGCTTCACAAGCAGAAATTTCTTCTTTCAAATCAACTGCTCTGAGTTCTTCTCTCAACAAGGCAATCTTCTTTTGCCTCAACCTCAACTGTAATGGTTGCTATTTCACACTCTTCCTCATGAGCCAACCAACTCTCTGGCTTTCTTCCATCCTCAGTTTCAATCTGTTGAACTCTTCCCTGATCTTAGCTAATTCTTTCTTCCATTCTTCACCTATGGATTTCTTCTTCATGCCATTTTCTTTGGCATCTTCATTCACTCTTCTGCTATGGCTTCTCCCAGAACCTCTGCAATATCTGCAGTCTCTGCTATGGCTCTCAGTAGCCATTTTCCTCTCTAGGAGTTCTTCACTCACAAGCTGCACTAAGACACTGCAACAACAAGATCTCTTGCTACAACTTACCTCACCAAGCTCCTCTCCTGAGCTCTGGCTTTTGGAAAGTACTGGTCCTGTGTCTCTGGAACCTTCTAGGCTTCACTCTGCAAATTCTCTCAAGAACACCTCTGCTCTCTGCTCATCCAACCTCTGTTGGGAATCTTCCAGGTTCTGCCACACTCTTTCTGCACTCAGAATCCCTTACTGGATTCTTCTATCACTGCTCTCAAAGCTGTGATCTACTTCTGCTGAGATGTCTTCAATTGTTTGCACTCTGATTTCTGCAAACAATCCTTAAACTAGAGTTAAACACTGCTCATCTTCTATTGAGAACACTAAAAATCTCCCCTTTATCCAGCCTTCAGCTGAATACCAAGCTCACTGCCTTCACTATTGAACTCTGTCTTCAATTTTCAGCACCCATAACTCTGCAATTACAATTTCAATCAGATTAAAGTTAATTACCTGCAAGATCATGATCCTATCCTCCACTTACTCTGCAAATCCTGTTCACTGTGGTTCTGTGTATCCTTGCTACCCGATCTTCCTTCTTCAGATCTGTGGTCCTCCAATTGAACTCTGCAATTCTGCAATCACCTTCACTATATCCCTGTAGGCTACAATCTTGTCAGTTCCACAAGTCTGGTTTCTTTGCATTCACCAAACTTGGACATTTCAAAAAGAGCTATTCCTGAAGCTTTGATACCACTTGATAATGGGACTCAGCACGGTCCCATTTTTCCCCAGGTATTCCACAATTCTTATGGTTGATAATTAAATATTTTCCACAAATTTTTAATTCAATGTATTCCCCATAGTACAATTCGACTACAGTACGAGTGCGCCACCTTTCAACCTTAATCTCCCATCTTATTTTTATTACCCAGCAAACCTTAAATAAACGTCTTTAACGTATTCTGGACATTTATTCTATCGTTGAACCTTATAACTAAGGTTCCAACCCGACACATTAAATTCAACGTTTATAATAGTCCTTAGGCCGGGTCCACCTTTACAATCGGATGTTTAAATAAAATGTAGCCACCACACCTTAGGTTAACCTCTGTGCTACTTCCGAAGGCGATCACTGTGCAATGCACCTTCCTCTAGATCAACGGTATGTATCAATATTGCACTGAGTCTTTGGTCGATGGTTAATGCGCGATGGCGCACAGTGGAGGCGGTTTTTCAACCTTGCCCCATGCCACGTGTCGATATTTCTATGGAATCGCTCGTGAATGGAGAAAACCGCTTGCTCCACAAAAGCAGTGAGATGTAAACCGGAAACTGCCGTCAATGTTCACTCCAAACCACGCTCACTGTTCCTCTCGGTCACGGTTCCGCTTCTCCACTCCAGGTTCCACTCAGCTTCCGCTTCAAGGTTCCACCCGTTCTATATAAAAAGTCTCTTTTCATCTATCTACTCCGACGTAGAGGTCTGCCCATACATAACTCTTGCGGCTATGTTTCACAGTACTCACAAGCCTTGGACAACTAATCACACTTCCACGATAACTTCAATCGATCCCGATGGACATGGTCAATCACCGGATTCTTAATTGCTATAGAATTCGATACTCTCATCAAGAACACACAGGATTATTCATATCGATAACCCAACAATCCTCCACACAGATCACATGCATTCCAACCTTTTCAAAGGAATTAAACTCTCACTCAGATAACGAACACAGGAATTCTTTTATCTCAAAATTGATCCTTACAATGATCGATTCACCTCACCTCACAAGTCAATTTACTTGCAGTGCTTCGCGCAGAACTCAATACAATCAAGGCACATACAATCTCAAATTACAGAGTACATACTTACACATTTTTATACAATTTCTTTTACACATATCCAAAATTAACCATTGAAATTAAAAGACATTCAAACAAGGTTTAATCCCATCCAGACACACTTAATTCAAAGAAAATTCTTCCATAAACGGATATATATATATATACAGGCGATAAATCTCAAAACAAATTCTTACAATCTCATGACGGGCCAGATATTCAATTCGGTGGCCATTATCCTCCTATTCTGTTGCTGAAGAGGTTCTCTACCTCTCCAACTCTCTCTCTGATTCTCTCACCCCTTCTATTTAGAATCTTCAGGGTTACATTTATACCACAAGGATGACCTGAGTCGGTTCAGGTCTCCAGACAGTTCAACAACTCTTAACATTCCAATTCCTGAATCTAGACTCAATAACTGAATTAATGCTAAACTGACTCTTCGTATTCCTATCTTAACCAATTCTCATGTTCTCAAAATGACTTGAGAATAATTACAATTCCCTACCAAAATATTCAAAATATTAATATTTAAAAGAAATTCAAAGAACATGGGATCCCCCTATGTCTACTTATGTACAAAGTAACTTTTGAGCCTAATTCCCCTGCATCAGTTTTTCTCTGTTCAAGGATTTTGGGTACTTTAATTTGTATTTGGAACAATGGACGTCGGTACTCTATCTGTTGCTTTACTATTCTACATACTGCTATTTCACTTTCTTATAGATGCCTCGAGCATATTTGGATGCTTTCTCATATTGTCGATAATCTCCATGTGGACCGTTACTGGGTTTTATATCATGTCCCTGTATGTGACATGGGGTATTTTTCTATCATTGTCTGGGGTGGGACTTCCACTTTTCTGGATGGATATTTGGGTTCCAATCTTGAGATGTGAAAATGTAATGACTTCATGGACTGTTTTACTTCATATAATATATTCAAAACAACGTTTTTTCTCTTGTGAAAAAAAAATGATTAATGTTTATCACTCCGCCTTCAAAACTAGCGATGCTGGTCTATGTTGTTGGTTTATTGATATGGTCTGATGGTCTTTTTATATTTTGGACATATCACACTCCTCACATGATTAGCGTTTTTCTCTGTTCAAGGATTTTGGGTACTTTAATTTATATTTGGAACAATGGACGTCGGTACTCTATCTGTTGCTTTACTATTCTACATACTACTATTTCACTTTCTTATAGATGCCTCGGGCATATTTGGATGCTTTCTCGGATTGTCGATAATCTCCATGTGGACCGTTACTGGGTTTTATATCAAGTCCCTGTATGTGACATGGGGTATTTTTCTATCACTGTCTGGGGTGGGACTTCCACTTTTCCGGATGGATATTTGGGTTCCAATCTTCAGATGTGAAAATGTAATGACTTCATGGACTGTTTTACTTCATATAATATATTCAAAACAACGTTTTTTCTCATGTGAAAAAAAAAATGATTAATGTTTATCACTCTGCCTTCAAAACTAGCGATGCTGGTCTATGTTGCTGGTTTATTGATATGGTCTGATGGTCTTTTTATATTTTGGACATATCACACTCCTCACATGATTAGCGTTTTTCTCTATTAAAGGATTTTGGGTACTTTAATTTGTATTTGGAACAATGGACGTCAGTACTCTATCTGTTGTTTTACTATTCTACATACTGCTATTTCACTTTCTTATAGATGCCTCGGGCATATTTGGATGCTTTCTCAGATTTGTCGATAATCTCCATGTGGACCGTTATTGGGTTTTATATCATGTCCTTGTATGTGACATGGGGTATTTTTCTATCATTGTCTGGGGTGGGACTTCCACTTTTCTGGATGGATATTTGGGTTCCAATCTTCAGATGTGAAAATGTAATGACTTCATGGACTGTTTTACTTGATATAATATATTCAAAACAACGTTTTTTCTCTTGTGAAAAAAAATGATTGTTTATAGTCGAAGCGCTGCGGGGTGGTTTATTATATTAATATTTCACGGTCATTGGAACGCCCACAATTCATAACAAATATTGGAGATTTACTGTCCTATTTTAAAGTTTCATTTTTTTTTTTAAATTGAACCCGTCGTCGGTATACCGAAGCCTTGTAAGCGTCGGAATTGCGACAGATTAAAAACGTCGGAAGAGCGACAGTATAAAAACATCGGACGAGTGATGTTCAAAATGTCGGAAGAGTGACGTTGAAAATTTTAGACCACATTTCATTGGAATTGCAACAGTTTACAAACGTCGGAAGAGTGACGTCCGAAACGTCGGACCACATTGCATCGGAATTGCGACAGTTTACAAACGTTGGAAGAGCGACGCTCAAAACTTCGGACCACATTTCGTCGGAATTGTGACAGTTTACAAACGTTGGAAGAGCGACGTTCAAAACGTTGGACCACATTTCGTCGAAAGTGTGACAGTTTACAAACGTCGGAAGCACGACGGTTTGGGAAACGTCGGAAGAGCGACGCCTGTTTGGAAGCGACAGAAAAAGTGTCGGTAGTGTGACACTTTTTAAGTGCATCGGAATTGCAACGGGATGGCAAACCACATTTTTCCCGTCCTCGAACTGTCGCTCTTGCGACGACTATGTGTCGGAATAGCGACGAATTGGCCGTTGAAAATTGGGCCAAATTTACTAGTGTGTGATAAGGTTTAAAACTTGAAGTTTAATGTTGTGGTTGTATTCCACCGGAATTTATGTTCATATAATCGTTTTTTGTTTGCGTTAACATGTGAACACGAACTTTGGATCACTGGCAGTCCCAAACCCCAATGGGATTTGTAATAAACCTTAAATACGACTTCCGACCCTTAGTGGTTAAGCCAAAACTCGTAGCGTGGACAGTGGAAAGATTTGCGCGCTTGCTGGAGGTCTTGGGGTCGAACACCCTAGACGTCAATAAAATTTTGCACAACGGTGCAGGGGACACGTGGCAGCCTTTAGGCTGGCCACATGTCACCCATCCAACGGTCCTCACAAAAATTTGTACAAACCATCAATAGCCTAGAAATTGCCACTTAGTGAATCCTGATTTATTTAGGAAAACATAATATTTTGAGAATATGCCACCTTTGTTGATTGTACCTACATGCTGACTGGGCATCCTAGTCACTCCTGTCAAAAAAATTTAGCTGTTTAGGAAAATGGCCAGAACGCAATATATTCCTCATACGGCATAGGTTTTTTGAACCATTTGTGGCGCCGGAATTACAACAACGAGATCCATCCAGTTGCTCAAGTTCGGTACAGTTTCAAGAACTTTCAATTTTGAGAAAAATACATGATCTCCTAATCAATAGGCATCTCCAAAGGAGAACTTGAGCAGTAGGATGTATGCAAAGGATGTAATTTGGCAAGGTACACAAAATACACTTTCCATGATCGAGACAAGAAGGCTCATGCATTCTTAGAAAGGATCCACTCTAATGTCTGTGGTCCTTTCTTGACATCCTCCACTGCCAGGAACACATATTTTACCATTTTTTTAATTACTACTCATAGAAGTGTTGGATCTTCTTCATGCGAAAGAAGAAGGAAACTTTATCCAAGTTCATTGATTTCAAAGCACCAGTGGATAAAGAAACATGATAGAAGGTGAAGGCTCTCAGGAGTGATAACTAATGCGAGTATGTGTCGAATGAATTTAAAAATGTATGCGTAAAATAAGACATTCAACGAGAGTTTACAACACCCCACAACCCACAAAAAAATTGATTGGCTGAGAGGAATAATCGTAGCATTGTGGGAGCAGTAAGGGTGATGTTGTGTGACTAAGGCCTCCCTCTACACTTGTGGGTTGAAGCATGCAACACAATAGTCTATTTGTATAATTGAATTCATCATCGTATTTTGGGCATGATGATAATGGAGGAGGCTTTCTCATGAAGAAAATTGGATGTGTCACACTTAAGGATGTTTGGAGCCTCTGTCTACTACCATGTCTCCAAATATGCCAAGAATAAGCTAGAGCTGACAACAGAGTTGGTGATATTTTTTGGGTATACAGAAACTCCCCATAACTACCATGTGTATTTTCCATCCCTTGGAATGATAGTGGTGCGAAGGGATGTAAAATTTTATGAAGAGAAGGCAATGAAATTATCTCTTGAGGGGGAGATTCAGATCCCACCAGAAGAGGATATTTTAGCTCCAAAGTAGGAACCTCAAGAAGTTTTTGAGTACCCAAAAATTGAGGAGTAGAGTGTGGAGACCACCACTCAAGTAAAACCATCCAGGAAATGAATGAAAAGGACTAGGGAAGCTTAGAGACTTGTGTAGGATGTGAGGGAGAATGTGGGTGCTTATTCAAATCAACACAAACAAAGAAGGTCACTATATCGATACACTGGCTAGATGGCTTTGATGACAAAGTTTGTAGAGACTAAGCCATCCTCATTCAAGGAATCAGTAAATAAAATTGTATGGGTTGATGCAATCGTGAAGGAGTATAAATCCATTTTCAGAAACAATTCTTGGGAATTTGTCCCAAGACCAACAAATAAGTCATTTGTTGGTTCACGATGGATAATCAAGGTAAAAAATGCAACATATTGAAGCATCAAAAAGTACAAGGCCAGAGTTTTGGCCAAGGGATACTCTTAGGTTGAAGGGATTTACTATGAGGAGACTTTTTCTCTTGTAGCAAGGTAATCATCCATCAGATGAATTATTTCTTTGGTTGCATAGATGCGGTGGAAGATCCACCATATGGACGTGAAAAATACATTCCTCAAAGGTGTTATTGAGGAGCAGGTGTCTATTGAGAAACTAGAAGGCTTTGAGACCTTTAATCAAGAGTCTCATGTGTGCAGAATCAATCAAGTGTTGTACAGTCTCAAGTGAGCACCTCGTGCTTGGTAACCCAAGATCGATAGCTATCTCACCAGTTTTGGCTTCACCAAAAGTGAAGCGGATGCAAACCTCTATCATATTTTGGTAGCAGGTAAATTGTTGATTATTGTCTCATATGTTGATGATTTGATTTTAACTAGTGATGAACAACTGATCAGATCTTGCAAGGAGGACCTTGCAAGATATTTTGAAATGAAGGACATGGGTATCATGCACTAATTCCTCAGATTGGAAGTGTGGAAAGGAGATGATGAATTCTTTGTCTCTCAGGGAAAGTATTCCAATTAGATACTTTATAAGTTCCACTTGGAAAAATGAAAACCCATGGAGACTCCTCTAGCGGCCAACTAGAGGAAAGAGGATGCCACTTGAGGTGAGGAAGTGAATTCTATTGTTTACCGACATTTGGTGGGTTCACTCATGTATCTTGTGAACACATGAACATATATGTGCGATGAATAAAATCAGTTGAGTCAAGCCAAGGTTCGAATGACCAAATTATTTTTGAGGGAAGCTAAGCATGTTCTATGTTACCTCATAGGAACTACCTAGTTTGGACTATGGTACAGACAAACAAAGGGAGTCAAGTTGCATGGATTCACAAATGAAGATTGAGTGGGAAGTCCATTAGAATAGAAGAGTACTTCAGGTGGAATTTTCAGTGTTGGGTCTACAATGGTTTCTTATTACAACAAGAACTAAATATTTGTGGCACTCAGCTAGACAAAATGAGAATACATGACTTCCATTCAAGCAACTTTTGAGGCTATATAGGTGAGAAATATACTTGTTGGATTGTTTAGTCAGATGATGGATCCCACTGTGATCTATTTTGATAATTAGAATTGCATAAATCTCTTTGAAAATATTTTTTTTCATGATTTATCCAAGCATATAGATATTAGGTATCACCATCTAAAGGATTGTGTGTAGATGCATATCATATTATAGCAACACATTTCGACAGAGGAACAAGATGCATAAATTTTGACAAAGGCCTTGTTAAGAGGGAAGTTTGAGTTCCAAAAGTGTAGGATAGGGGTGGTTGATAATCCCTTTAATGATGACAGGGAGTGTTGAAAAATGCAGCAAGAAATTCTCAATTTGATTTTTCCTTGATTAAATTGGTAAAAATCAACTTTCCACATTAGTAGATAACTTGGATGGTGTTAACTTGAGTGAAATTTCTTGTGTCACCCAATTTACTTAGTAAATTCGAGTTGGAGGACATAGATTTCAATTTGGCATGTGTGATTTCTAATTTGGAGCAATACAGATCAATTATCTAAGGTTGTTTTCAGTTAAAATAGTTCCAACTATTGGAAGAACCAGTGGAGGGTAAAGTTTTGAAGTGGGAATTTAGTCAAACTCAGTGATCATCCAATTAACTGATAAATCAACCCAAAATAGCTAGTGAATGCAGATAATTTGAGTTACACAATTTAGATGGAGATTCCAAGGCAGTGTAATATCAATTGTAGAATAGTTTTGAGTGTATAGGTGTAGTTTTTAAACCTGAACAGAAATTATCTACACACGAATCTTATAACAGAAAATAAACAATAGCGAGAGCATAAAACTGCATAAAACAGATAAACACAGAGATTTTCCCCTGGATCCCAAATCGGGACGACTAGCTTGATTTTTCATTATATTACTTTTAGTGTTACAACACATATATATACATGCCGAAGCATACATAAACCCCAATCCATAAACCCTAGATTAGAACATAACCGTAGTTCCCTTGACCGGATCTACAAAAAACACCAGGGGCCGAAAACCATCGTGCCCCAATACTGTGTGCAAAACCATGCACAAAACCATGGACGCAGACTACCCACCGGAAATTAAGAAAAGAATATAACACATACCCAACATTCTCCCACTTGTTGTTTTCTTTCCACAGGGGGCCACAAGAGAGCTTAGTCCTTGGCCCAATTCTTCAACACCCATTGTTTCTCTACACCAAGAGAACTTCTGAGTGCTCACAGACTTTGTTAATGCATCTGCAACATTCTTCAAAGTGTCCACCTTTACAAGCAACACCCTTTTAGCCTCCACCATATCTCTAACAAAGTGATATTGAACATCAATGTGCTTTGTCTTTGAATTATAAGCAGGGTTCTTAGCCAAGAAAATTTCACTTTGGATATCACAGTCTATCCTTATAGCTTGCTGTACCAACCCCATACTTGAACACAATCTCTGCAACCAAATTGCTTTCTTGCTTGCATGAGTGGCTGCTATGTATTCTGCCTCTGTAGTTGAAAGAGCCACTACAGACTGTATTTTACTCATCCAACTGACTGTGCCTCCAAATTGGCTAAACACATACCCACTTGTAGATCTTCTTTGGTCCAGATCTCCAGCCCAGTCTGCATCAACAAAACCACGAATGTCCAAAATTATTTCCAATCCTGGTCTTCCCTGGTAGCATAATCCATAATCACTAGTGCCACGTAAATATCTAAAAACCCGCTTTACTGCTGTCCAATGCTCCTTCCCTGGGTTTGACATAAACCTGCTCAATACTCCCACTGCATGTGCAATGTATGGTCTAGTACAAACCATTGCATACATCAGGCTAACCACTGCACTTGCATATGGAACATGGGACATATAATCCTCTTCTTCTTGTGTCTTGGGACACTGTTCAGCAGACAGATTTACATCTACAGGAATAGGAACATTCACCGGTTTACTATCCTGCATATTGAACCTATGCAATATAGTCTCGACATACTTCCTCTGGTTTAACCAAAGCTTCCTCTTTTCCCGATCTCTCTTAATTTCCATGCCCAAAATATATTTTGCAGCACCCAGATCCTTCATGTCGAATTTGGAGAACAGTTGGGTCTTCAAATCTTGGATAATTTCTTTGTCATTTCCAATCAACAACATATCATCCACATACAAGACCAAATAAATAACACGGTCACCAATTAATTTAGAATAAACACAGTGATCCTCCTTGCTTCTGGTGAAGCCAAGTCCCCGTATATAGGTATCAAATTTCTGATACCACATCCTTGGTGACTGTTTTAACCCATACAGAGACTTCTTCAACCTCCATACTAGTTCTTTCTTACCCTTCACCATAAAGCCTTCAGGTTGCTTCATGTAGATCTCCTCTTCTAGATCCCCATGAAGAAATGTTGTCTTCACATCCATCTTTTCTATCTCAAAATCAAATGCAGCAGCAACAGATAAAAGTAATCTAATAGAAGTAACTTTGGCAACAGGAGAAAAAATATCACCAAAATCAATTCCCGGCACCTGGGAATAACCTTTCGCTACCAACCAAGCTTTGTATTTCTCCACCTTGCCTTCTACATTCATCTTCTTCTTAAACACCCATTTGCTCCCAATGGGCTTCCTTCCAGCCGACAACTCCACCAAATCCCATGCATCATTTTTGTGCAAGGATGCCATTTCATCAACCATGGCCTCCTTCCAGAGTTTTCCATCCTCTGAATCTATTGCCTCCCTGATAGTTCTGGGTTCATCATCAGTTATAGTTAAGGAAAAACCTGAACAGAAAGCAGATGGACTATACCTTTCTGGTTGCCTTCTTTCCCGAACTGATCTTCTCAAAGCTGGAGTTTGTGGCTCTTCATCTTCTGAGTCTTCTTCTGTTGTAGAGTCTGATTCATCCTCCTTTAGCTCAAACTCTATCTTCTCGGGTTCCTTTGGTAGGACTTCATGTTTAACAACATCTTTCACTTCTCTAAACACCACATCTCGGCTGTACACAACCTTCCTTGTTTCTGGGTTCCAAAGCTTGTAACCCTTTAAACCATCCTTATACCCAATAGAGATGCACCTTTCAGATTTATTATCCAACTTGGTCCTTTTCTCCTTTGGAACATGTACATATGCATCACATCCAAATACCCTTAGATGTGAAAGAGAGGGTTTCTTACCGGTCCATACCTCATGTGGAGTCTTATCCTCCAACGCTGATGAAGGTGATCTGTTAACTAAGTAACATGCAGTCTCCACTGCCTCTGCCCAGAATTCTTGTCCTAACCCGGTACCACTGAGCATGCTTCTTGCCTTTTCCATCAGTGTTCTATTCATTCTTTTTGCAACTCCATTTTGCTGAGGTGTATATGGAGTAGTCTTCTGTCATGCTATACCACACTTCTTACAGAACTCTTCAAATTCATTCTTGCAGAACTCCCCACCATTATCTATCCTCAACGCCTTTATCTTCTTCTCTGTCTGGTTTTCCACCAGAGCCTTAAATTCTTTAAATTTGTCAAAGACTTCAGATTTCTTCCTCAAGAAATATATCCATGTATTCCTTGAGAATTCATCTATGAATGAAACATAATACACAGACTTTCCCAGTGATGGAACTGACACAGGTCCAAACACATCACTGTGCACAAGTTCTAATATCTTGTTCGCCCTCTTAGCACCAGAAGGAAAACTCACCCGATTCTGCTTCCCATATACACAATGTTCACAGAAATCGAAATCCAGAGAGAAATTAGACATACCTTCTGCCATACCATTTCTATGTAGTATCTGAAGGCCCTTCTCTCCAATATGTCCAAGCCTTTGATGCCATAGCATGGTCTTTTCTCCAGAGACAGCTAGGCTTTCCGCTCCTCTTTCAAGAACCACAGAACTGTTACACCCATCAATAACAATGCTACCTTGTAGCTTGTACAAAGTTCCAGTTTGAACTCCCCGCATTAATACCAGTGCTCCCCGAACCATCTTGTAGGCATCTTTCTCGAACACTGTTTTTACACCTGCATCATCCATCTTGCTTACAGAAATCAGATTTCTGGCCAATGCAGGAATATGCAGAACACCAGGAAGTGTTCTAATCCTTCCACCTTGCAGCTTTAGCTTGACCTTTCCATGTCCGATGATTCTGGCCTTCCTATCATCCCCTAGGAAGACATCACCACCATCATATTTCTCATACTCGCAGAACCACTCCCTATGGGGAGTGAAGTGAAAGGATGCACCTGAGTCAATCAACCATGACTCATAATCTACATGTGTATTTGAAGAAGAAGCCAAATACACATCCCCACCTTCATCCGAGGTGGTTTTTGCCTCTGCAGAAGGACCTTCATCAGATCCCTTTCCTTTCTCGGGAGCTTTAGATCTGCATTCCTTTTTGTAGTGCCCTTCCTTTCCGCATTTCCAGCACACCTTTACAAATTTTCCAGGAGATTTAGATCTCCCTCTAGATTTAGATCTCCCACTCGAAACCTTATTCTTGTTTCTATTCTGGGACCTTCCTCGTATAGATAAGGCATCTCCATTCTAACCCTCCATATTTCTCCGTCTCATTTCCTCTGACAGCAAGGCTGAGACAATGTCATCAAAATTCAAGGTAGTTGTATTTCTACCTATTGCAATAACCAGACTGTCCCACGAGTCTGGTAGAGAGCACAACAAACTGATGCACTTATCTTCATCTGAGATTTTAATATCAACAGACGACAGCTGACTTACCACAGTATTGAAGGCGTTCAGATGCTCTGTCACCGAGTCTCCATCCTTCATCCTCAGGTTATATAGCTTTTTCCGCAGGAACAACTTATTCACTAGAGACTTAGATTGGTACAAAGTCCCTAGCTTTTCCCACAAGGTCTTCGTCGTAGCTTCCCCAGATACATTCAACAATACTGAATCTGAGACACACAATCATATTGTGCTCTTAGCCTTCCGATCCAGTTTCTTCCAGTCTTCATCTGACATTGCCGTTGGTTTAGTACCTGGATCTACCGTGATCCACTGATCTTTATCCACCAGCAGATCCTCCATCTTGAGCTTCCACAACTCAAAACTCTGACCATTAAATTTCTCTATCTCTATCTTCCCGCCACTTGCCATCTTCTTTCACAGCAAGAATAGATCCTGCAGATCTCCCACTGAACAGGGTCTACCTCAGGCCCAAGCAAAAAGCCCTCAGCAGCAAAGGCGTCCCCTTGAAGCCGAAACAACTCCGATACCAAATGTAGGTTTTAACCCTGAACAGAAATTATCTACACACGAATCTTATAACAGAAAATAAACAATAGCGAGAGCATAAAACATAAAACAGATAAACACAGATATTTTCCCCTGGATCCCAAATCGGGACGACCAACTTGATTTTTCATTATATTCCTTTTAGTGTTACAACACATATATATACATGCCGAAGCATACATAAACCCCAATCCATAAACCCTGGATTAGAACATAACCATAGTTCCCTTGACCGGATCTACAAAAATACCAGGGGCCGAAAACCATCGTGCCCCAATACTATGTGCAAAACCATGCACAAAACCATGGACACGGACTACCCACTGGAAATTAAGGACCAAAAATTTTTCGCTAGGGCACTGCCCTGGACCCCGACAGGCGGGGCTACCGCCCCCCGTGTGACCCCCCCATTGCGCCCAGCGCAAAGGGGGTCTATCGGCCCCCCTCTTACCCCCCCGCGCGTGCTTAGTCATGTAAAGAATATAACACATACCCAAAAATAGGTGTTTCATGAAGTCAGAGGAGGGCCTAGAAGAATTCTGCAATCCAATTGGGGAAATTTCCTAAAAAATTGGGTCTAATACCTCAAGGAACAATGCAAGGAAATAGGAGCTCAAGCCAAGGTAGAAATTGACTAATTATCGGTCAGAGGCCTTCAGTGAGCAATAAGATAGGTTGAGCACTTGCAAGGTGAGCCCAATTAAGAAAAGAAATTTTAATCCATCTCTATTCTTATGATTAAGGCAGGAGGCATTAGGGTTTTGAATATATTTTTTCCCCAGATAAAAATACTTATTGCATGTCTATAATTTTTGTACTAAATTGTGAAAAAATGTCCGCATAATAGTAGAGTAGGTTTGTGTCTTATGATTTTGGTTAAAAATTCATGAGCAGTTGCAAATATACATGATAATTTCTACACTCGTAGAGTCGTGTATGTTTACAATTACTTGCCATTTGAGCTTCACCAATAATGTTTGTTGGTGAAACCTCCTCATTATTTATTTATATAAATTAAAATATTTATTTATAATAAAATTGAGTAAGCATCAAACCATATTTAGATGGTACCGAGCTCAATTTTTTAATGTATACAAAGTTTGATACAACTCAATGTCGTTATGTAATTTAGTAGACTACCCAATTCCTTTTGTCAATGCCTTTATATGAAATTTAACATACTAATTATTTTACAACTGTTGAATAATCTTGGAGTGCTAATTTTTTTTATTAAGACTCACTATCAATGGAAATTTTTAATGAATTGAAACAAATATTCTTTAAAACACTACTTTTCATTAATTTTTATTATTGATTTTACATTATTTACAATTTTGGATAAATATTTTTATATTTTTTCTAATGTTATATATATAATCAACTGGTAGATTGATTTTTTATATTATTAATAAAAAAAATGAAATTATGTTGTCGTTGCGATAAACACCCTCCAAAATTTTACCTAGACTTGAATTTTGGAGCCTAATATGGATCTTGCAATCGGTCATTCTGTGGTCACTTCTTGACCAATCGAAGTCACTTGCTCACACAAGCTCAGTTTGAAACAAGTTCATGAGCGCATTATTTTACACAAACTAGAACAAGCATGGCACGACCCATCAAGAAAATTTATGTGCAATTTTCAACCCATGTCGACAGTCAGTGTGCATTGTTATTGATAGTCCCTCACTTTTGGTTGTGTTTGTACTACTATTTTAGTGAGTTTTTAAAACTGTCTCTTTTTCACAATTTCTCTTTCATGAGTGTCGTTTTCAATATTTTGATTGTCTCTTTTGCTTTCTTTCACTTTAATTAGTGTCTTTTTCATGTTATCTTCACTCTAACATGTGTCACTTTCACCGTCGTTCACGTATCGTAAGTGTCGTTCACCTTTTTCTCTTCATATAGGAAATTTCATCTTTTAGAATGTGGAGTGTTGCATAGTGCACGAAAGCTAGTTTTGATGTGTTTTAAGGGGTAATATCTTTGTTAATGAGTTATATTTACCATGTAAACATGTATCACACTGATTTCCAAATTTTCAAGCATAATCACATAAGTGTTGTCACGGTCATCGCAAAGTGCACATTTGGTGTTGCACTTGTCATAAGTTTTCGCAAAGTCGTCGCACTAAGGGAAGTACATTGTTCATGTGTTATAGATGATCTATATTGTGTCATCAAGTGTTCTAAGTGTATGATCACAATCAAGTCTTTGCACTGTTCACATCAATTGCATGGATCCCAAACTTAGTCAGATTTGGAACAAATGCTGACCAAGCAACCTTGCCTCATCCAACCCTCCTGAAATATGTATTGTGTAGTCTTATCCCCCAAGTTGTAACCCTACCTCTTAGCACTATGTAATGTGTAGTTCTTTCCTTCCAGGACTATGCATTATGCAATCATGGTGCTCCTTAAGATAAAAAATTGTGCAATACTTTTCTCCAAATAGGCCTGAAATGCTCATTGTGCAGTCACAGCCATCAAGCCCAACCCTTGAGCTATTGAACTATTAAATTGCACAATAACCTCGCCTTCTCTTCCTTCCAAAATGGCACAGTAGGAAAAATCAGTGCTCAAGCCCTCAACCTAGTGTTGGGCCATGAAAAGGTATGTTTTATCTCCATATTAGTTTGATTTATCATGAATTTCATGTACTTATATTCATTTTTGGAATAAATATATAAGGAAAGATTGTGAAAAATGGAAAAGACCAATCATCCACAAATTGTGCGATTCTAGCATAAAAACTAACCTCCGCTTAATTTTTGAGTGCAAGAATCTAAATGGGACAACTCATGTTCAAACGATTGGACAACAACGACCAAGAAGGGAGAAGAAGACCATGTCTTTCTCATACAGGCCAGCATAATACTAGGAGGATTGAGTTTATTTTATAAAGCAATCTGATCGACAGTTGTGAAATCCTTAGGATCTGGTGATCTTGAGGATTCACTCTCATCTGTTCCTTTTCCTTTTAGATTATATAAAGCCGACAGCTAAAATAGAACGAGACTTTTAACCCAGAAGTTGTAATTTATATTTTGACAAGTATTCTTGAGATAGAGTAATTACATTGAGGTGATGTTGTATCGTTATTATTGAATTCAATGAAAAAGAAAAAGTTTCCTTCGTAATTGCATTCTGAGTGTCTTTCGGCAGTGACTTCTGGGGACCTTGGGCCCGGTTACTAGGCTATCTATTGCTTCATTTGTGTCATATGCATTTCCTTTCCTTTGCGTAATTATTCATTTATGTTATTTCTACCATTTCATAAAATTGCGGTTAATTCAACTTTTGTTAATATAGATATTTATGATTTTATTTTACTGTGAGATAACTTTCAACTGCTGTCACTTTTATGCTTGCGTGTTATTCCTTAATGAGTTTACCAGATTATTTTAATTATTTGTAATTGATTATTGTTTCTTTTGAGTAATGTTACCAGGAATCTAGAGTAATCAACTATTTCCATTTTCAGATTAGAAGTGTGAATGTTGGTTTGTTGTTCATTTATGTAATATTTCCTTTCAGTAGATGATTGTTAAAGTAGTAATTATTTGAGTGTGATTCTTGTAATTCATAATTTTGATTTAGTTTCTCTATAAATTAATTGAGCTTAGATTAAGATTCATATTTTGTAATTTCTTTAACGTTTGTTTTTTTATTGAACTTTGAGAATAAGAAAATAAGTTATTACAATGATTTAGCACCATTTATTCTTAGATAGATTATGATTTCATTCTGCACACATAGTGCCAACACTCTTGAAACAAATAGACGAATCCCTGGTTGAAGATTAATGTAGGCATTACGATTGGTTTTCATAAGTCACCCTTTTGCACCAACATTTTGGCATCATTTCCAGGGAGAGTGTTAAAGATTGATTTCCTTTTTTGAATTGGATTTTATTGCTGTGAAGGATTTGGGTATTGAAAAAGAGAGGTAAGAACCTGTGTACCCTCAAGTAAAACGCTTTCTCAAAGCCCGCTTTCTAGTAGATGAGCATATAGTAGATATAAATAGATGTTTTCATGAATGACTAGGAGTTAAAAAGTAGGAGTAGATTTAAATCCACCTCCAAAATCTACCAAATCCAAGGGGTCAGCGACCCTTGAAAAATCAACCTTTATAGACGAAATCATAAGAAAAGCAGAATCTCGGGCGTCAGTGGGACATCAGATCACAACTGGAAAAATCTCTATTGTAATCCCTCGAGCAGCAGACTCACCATTTGCAACTCACGCTAAGATCCATAACAAAACCAAAGGGTCTGAATAGATATTTCAGGATACAGAAAATTTGCATTCTGAGCCTTCACAAGAGGGAAATTTGTGCAATCTACAAGAAGGAGAGGGAGAAACCAGTGGTGTTGTGGGAGAAAATTTACAATCACCAGAACCTGAATCCCCTAAGATCTTAGTTGAAGAAAGGATACATGATATCCTAGATCAAGGTAGTGTTGTAAAACCCCTTCCAAATCTGTCTAACAGTCCTACCCAAATCAACTTTCCAAACTAGGAGACGCCTGAAGGTTATTGGCACATCTTTGATCATATGGAAAAAAATCAACCCCAGGGACAAACACTGACATTGGAATATCCCATCGTTGACCCAATTTCTAATTCTCCTATGAAAGCCATTCCTTTGTAGAGCATCCCTACTTTCTACGGTTTAACCTTAGAAGATCATGATGCTTTCCTATTCTAATTTGATGTTTTATGTAGGGGGTATGATTATATCACCGATCCCAAAAAGCTCAAATTATTCCCTTCTACATTAAAGGGAGCAACGTTGCGATGGTTTATGGGGCTCGGTGGGGGAACTATTAACTCCTGGGATCATATGAAAATAGATTTTCTCACTAAATACCAAGATTACTACAGAACTAGAGACCTAAAAGATGAAATCTTTAACATGACTGTAAAATATAATGAAACTTTAGAAGAATATGTTGAATGATTTCAGTATAATTTACAATGTTCTCCTTATGTTGCATTATCTAAAGATGTTTTAAAAGTAACTATGATAAAAGGAATGAAGAATGAATGGATAGAAACATTAAATCTAATGGGGAAGGGAGATATTTATCAAGAAAATTATGATGACATTATTTAGTTGTGTATCATGTGTTCTCGAGGAAGTATGCATGTCAGACCAACTGGACGAGACGCTACCACTAGAAATAACAAAGCTGCTAGTGGCAGCGTAACTCAGACGTAAATCAATAATCTCTTAGAGGATTTCAAAACCGATATCGTGGGCACCCTCGCAACACAATTAGACATCCTGCAAGAAAAAAATAAACAAGCTATAGCAAAACATAATTTAGTTGTTTTATGCCCACTGTTCTGAAAGAAAAACAATCAGAGGGAATGCCCGCTGGATATGGTCCATACCTGCGCCATCTGCACTAAGGACCATGCCACGAAGCAGTTTCCATCACTTTCGAGATTGAAGGAAATTTTTAAAGAATAATAAGAAGAGAATGAACCAGTATACTTGATGGGCCAACGTCGATAGTGGCAAGCCCGATCCACAAGTATGTCACCAGATCCTTCTTTGTTCTTTCTTCTCCATCATTTACTCAAAAACAGAATTATGGAATAGCATGGCAAGGCCAATCACCTTTCTCCACTTGGAAATCTAAATCATTCCCTAGCTCCCTGGTCAAGCCAGCCTTTTCCAAATGTTGGTTGGCCAAATTCTACCCCTTTTTGGCAAAACGATCCTACCCATTCTAGTGGGCTGCCTCCACGTCACAAAATCTGAATTCGTCTCCAAATTGGCAGCGACCCCTGGGAATAAATAATCTACCTATGGGGATAGATTTTCAACATCAACCGACTTTAATAGCTTCGTGTCCTTTGTGGAATAATCCTTAGCCTCTTATGCGCCCAAAATACCAGCCCAACCGAATCCAAATCCTAATAACAGACTCGTTCAACTGATACAGATTGTTGAAAATTCAGATCTTGAAATAAAATCAATGAAATGCAATGAACTTAGGCTAATATCGGGATGCATCATCACCCTTGAGGAAATTAAAAATCAACAACAAGATGAGACAAAAACACCTATCATAATTGAATCCTCGAGTACGAATCATACATAAATAAAACAGGGAGAAGACAAGGTCGAGCAGCGAAATCCTAAAAAACTTATCATCACTTCTCCTTCGTTTCTTGAAAGATTAATAATACCTAAACCAATTTCTTATTTAAACTTTGATATTGTAGGGGAACTTAAAAATTTGTGTATTGAAATTCCTATCCTCCAGGCTATTCAAGACATTCACATTTACGCTAAAACGATTAAAGAATTATATGTGAAAAATCCTATGAAGAAAACAAAAGTTTCACCAACTGTCCATGCTGTCGGAACCTTGTCTGATCTCATTTTAGGCAGGGAAACACCAGTAAAATATGAATATCCAGGGAGTCCCATAGTCACAGTTTAGATATATGGACACTCTTTTCCAAACACATTAGTTGATTTAGGTGCAACCATTAACATTCTCACAGCAGAAACCTACGAAACACTTGGTATCACAGTGCTAGAACCAACCACCACCTTGCTAGAACTTGCTGATCATTCAATCGTTAAACCAAAAGGAACCTTACAAGATATCATGATTTCTGTTGAATCATGGGAATACCCAGTCTATTTTATAGTTATTAACCCAAAAATTCGATTAGATGGACATCCTTTAATTTTTGGACGACCTTGGTTATCAACAGTCGATGCTTGCAAAGGCTGTCGTAATGGTAGCCTGACCATTAGAAAGGGGAACAGTGTAAAAAATCTTGTTTTATATCCCCTTGCTAAGCCAAGTTTTTCCACGCTAAAAACTCATAAACATCCACCTGCATACCTAGAAGAAAACATTCGTTCACCTCTTACAGTAGCGAAAGCGCTTGAGTTCAAGAATCAGACTGAAGATGATGTAATTAATAATTTTATAAATCAATCAACTACTGAGAACAATGTGCAATGTGAAATGTTTAAATAAATTCTTGACAATGAAGCCCAGGAAGACCCTTTAAAAGATGCAAATGACCAACATATAACTACAACTGTTGTTCATAATAGCGGGCCTGTGGAGATTGAACCATGTAATATTTTGAACATCAATGACAATTTGGATAGTGACCAACAAAAAAAGCTCATTCAAATTCTACAGAAATATAAAGGGGCTCTTGCTTGGGATTACTGAGACATGAAGGGCATAGATCCCCGATTGTGTACACATCACATCTACACCGAAAAATATGCCCGCCCTATCTGAAAACCTCAACAAATATTAAATCCACACCTCAAGGACATCATAAAAGAGGAATTACAGAAGTTGTTCGACGTAAATTTTATTTATCCTATTTCGGACAGTAAATGGGTCTCTTCGATGTTGGTTGTTCCCAAAAAGAATGGGAAGTGGTGAATCTGTGTAGATTACAGGGAATTGAGAAAAGCCACGAAAAATCCCACTTCCCTCTTCTATTTATTGATGAAGTCCTCGATACATTGGCAGGGAAGTGATTCTTTTCTTTTCTTGATGGCTTCAACGGCTATAATCAGATCCAAATTTCCCCTAAAGACCAAGACAAAACTACCTTTACATGCCCATGGGGTACTTTTTCTTACAGAGTGTTACCTTTCATCTTATGCAATGCCCCAGCTACATTTCAAAGGGCCATACTCAATATTTTTTATGATCTAATAAATGAGGGACTTGAAGTCGACATGGATGACTTCACCCCATATGGGGACGATTTCGACCAAGCGCTATAAACTTTGGAGAAAGTTTTGGAATGATGTATGGCTACTAGGTTGTGTTTAATGAAAAAAAAATGTCACATGATGATGACAAAAGGCGTAATCTTAGGACACTACATCTCTGCGACTGGAATACAGGTAGACCCAACAAAAATAGAGGTAATTATTTTACTACCTACACCTTGCACTCAGATAGAGGTACGTAGTTTCCTTGGATATGTAGGGCACTATCATAGACTCATAAATAATTTTTCACGGATTGTTGCACCTTTGTATGCTTTAACAGGAAATGTTGAATTCAGTTGGTCTGGTAAATTTGACATTGCTTTTACAGGTTTGAAGAAACTAGAATCAACTGCTCCAGTATTGCGCAGACCCGATTGGGAGTTGCCTTTTCATATCTCCACGGATGCGTTAGATACAACAATAGGAGTTGTACTCGAGAAAGAGGAGGATAAAAATCCTTACGCCATATCTATATCAGAAAAAATCTTAATTTTTCTAAACTCAATTATAGAGTAACAGAAAAGGAATTTTTAGTTGTCATTTATGCCATAAATAACTCTAGATATTATATAATAGGCTACCAAAATTTTCTGTACATTGATCACTCTGCCCTCAAATATTTATCCAATAAACCAATCACTAATGGGCGAGTTACCCGTTGGCTATTACTTTTGTAGGAGTTTGATATTACCATTAAGGACCAACCAGGGATGGAAAACCTAGTAGCATATTTTCTGTCACAGGTTCCTAAGACAAATGATCCGTTGGCTATGGACGATCAATTCCTAGATGAACATTTGTTTTTTGTAGTAGTTAAAGCACCATGGTATGGAGATGTCGCAAATTATGTAGCAGTAGGAAAACTTCCCAAGAATTTTAAAGCAAAGGAAATGAAGCTGATTGTTCAGCGCAATGCCCAATTTTCTTGGATCAGTGGATACCTCTTTCATACAAGAGCTGATATGCACATATGCATATGCATTCACAAAGAAGAAATCTACGACATCTTAAAGGCCTGCCATGACAAGCCGTGTGGAAGACACTTCGCAGATCGCAAAGCTGGACATAAAATAATTTAGATGGGCTATTATTGACCCACTTTTTTTAAAGAAATATGTCCAGGCCTACGATAACTGGCAGAGGATGGGATGTCCGGGTCAATCTAACAAAATGTCGTTACAACCATAATTGGTAATGGAACCTTTTAAATGGTGGGCATTATATTTTGTTGGTCCATTCAATCCGCCATCAAACTAGAAGACTTACATATTGGTTGCTACAGACTATCTAACAAAGTGGGTAGAAACAACAACTTTTCCAAGAGCTACAGAAGAAGATGTGATCAATTTCCTTTTTGAATTATTTGTGCGGTATGACTTACCCAGGGAATTGATAACAGATGTAGGGGCACAATTTGTAGGACATAAGATTACAGCCACTCTGAGAAACCACCATATCATACATAGGGTCACTTCTCCGTATCACCCGCAGGTGAACGGGCAGGTCGAAAGCACTAATAAATTCATTGAGGCCATTTTGATGAAGACAATTTTGACACACCTTCGGGACTGGGCTTCTAAACTACTAGAGGCCTTGTGGGGTTATTGCACAACTTGGCGAAATACTACTGGATATTCTCTGTACCAGCTTGTATTTAGCAAAGAACCTATTTTTCCTATCGAATTCGAAATAAAGACTCTCAAAACAACCCAGGAAGTGGGACTAGATCTAACGAAGGCACAAACTAAACAACTTCAACAAATAAATTAATTAGATTAAGCTTGGCTACTTGATCTGCAACGCACCACAATTACTCAGAAGCAAAGTGCTAAATGGAACGACAGTCTTATAAAAAATAAGGCGTTTCATGAAGGAGACTGGGCACTTGTCTATAATTCTAGGTTCTAATACTTTTTGGGTAAATTACAGACAAGGTGTCTTGGCCCATATGAAATTTAAGAGGTGCACAATAACGACACTCTAACTCTGACCACCATTGATGGGTCTGTCTCTTCTTTTTGGGTGAATGGACATAGGGTACGTCTTTATCATAAACCACTCACCAAAGAATATTTTTTCCAACAACTACATGATGATCCCACCATGAAAATATTAGCTGCGGGGAGTAATGACCCGACAACTTTACTTTCGTGAAAAATTGCTTTTCTTCGAGTGTAAATAATGTATATATTCTTAATATTTGATTGTATTTTTATGTTTTTTTAAAAGAATCACTATGTAAATATGTGGATTTATTTTCTTTTGAAACATTGTGTCAAAAACAGATGTTGTTCAATCGATTGAACAACTGTTGTTCAATCAATTTAAAAACTGCTATTCTGAAAAACAAACAACTACGATTTTTTTTTTGGTGTGTTTATGTTGTTCAATCAATTGAACAACTACTTTTTAGAAAAACAACCAACTGTGAATTTTTTTGGTGTGTTTTTTTTGTTCAATCAATTGAACAACTGCTATTCAGAAAAACGAACAACTACAATTTCTTTTTTTGGTGTGTTTTTGTTGTTCAATTAATTGAACTATTGTTGTTTAATCATTTGAATAGCTTCTGTTTATAAAAACGAACAACTGTGATTTATTTATTTTTTGGTGTTTTTTTGTTGTTAAATCAATTGAGAAACTGCTGTTCAGAAAAGAGAACAATTGCGATTTATTTTTTAGTGTTTTTGTTGTTCAAACAATTGAACAGCTGATGTTCAATCAATTCAACAACTAATGTTCAATTAATTGACCAGCTATTCTTCAGAACAACGAACAACCGCGATTATTTTGTGTGTTTAATATTTTTTTTTCAATCGATTGAACAACTAATATTCAATCAATTGAACAACTACTGTTTAGAAAATTGAACAACTGCCATATTTTTTTTGTTCTTTTTTTAACCTTTTTTTTCCCTCTTTGCTCTCACATGCTTTACTATGAAGATCATCTTTTTGGAGTGGAAATTTGTACCCAATATAGAGGGAATACAGTGATATTAAAAAAATTGTGATTTTTAAACCTTTGATGGGTATCTTTATTTCTGAAACTGACATGGTTTACCTATATAATGGCTTGCTAAATATCTTCTTTTCGGACATATCATAAAATGATTCATTATCTCAATACCATGCTGGTTTATTTTTTCACACTTTCAATTGATAATTCCCTTTGGTATGAAGATATAGGATAAGGGAATAACTTTTATTTGGAATTATTTTACTTCTTACACCATCCCTAACTCCTAAGGATTTAATGATCCTCCCTCCATTTATATTGTGTAAGTGTACATGTAATGCAAATATTCTTAGAGAGAATAGGGGGTCTCATCAAGAGCTAGCCTACCATGATCATAAGAATGTAACAAGTGACATTCCCACTATGGCCATCACACCATGGCAATGGCCTTCTAGACAGTTACAATTGTTAGAAGGACATGAGGTCTCATCCAGAGCCGACCTGATCAATTTGTTATACCCTAGTGAATGGCACTATGATTATTTGGTCATCATGCTAGCATAGTGATCTCTCTATAGAATTAAAAAAATCATTTAAGTCCTAAATAGAGGATTTAGGCTCATTTTTGGGGTTAAAAAGCAACCCTGGCAAGGCTATGGACACCTGCTGGCAACAGTGGCTCTGCTTGTGGTATTGGAGTTTTATGTTATATTTCCAATTAATATATATCCCACTATATCCTATTGATTCATCTCGAAATATGAATTCATCATTTGAAAAACATTCATTAACCAATACACATGGTAGGCTATACTTTTATATGAATTATATCCATAATGTTCGATCAAATGATATCAGTAGTCGTCATCGTCTATCACCTGTCATGATTTCATCATATATTTCCGTTTACGGGAAGATCCTTTTTTCATAATGGTTATTTCTCTATTTTCACTCCATTTTTGGTCATTTCCTACCTATATTTTGAAATTGGCATGGATTTGACTGTTTCTTGCCGTATGTACGCTGCTTTGACCATTTTCTACTACATTTATGAATTTCCAACGTCCTTTCCTCTTTTCCCTTGCTCTATGGTCATGGACACCCTTTTTTAATTGGAGGGGGGGAGGTAGGCATAATTGATCAACATGCGATATAATTACTAAATTCCGACGAAACGTGCTGATGAGACAAATAATATTATGGCTTTTTAGATAAAAAATAATAAACTTCAAAGCATTGTATGTATCTTAGTAGTGTTGTTCCAAACTGAGAACACTGTAAGAAGTGCATGCAAAAGTGGGAATATTGCTCCTAAAACACATCAATCATGGGCAGAAAATATATTCGTAGTGAACCCACAATACTTTAATTAATAGACCAGGATCACATAGTTCTTGAATGCACTGTTTGGCTCCAATATTTGACCAGATTACAAGGATTCCATATTGAAATAGCATTGGAATTCCTGAAAAATTTACAGGGTGGACACACAATTGTGAGAGGAAGGAATATAGCAGTGTTTGAAGAAATTCTAGCCAAGGTTTCGGGACTTCCAGCAAAAGGCACAAAGTGGACTAATAAGCACGTTTTGTTGCATGATGTGATCATAGTATTCCAGGACCCAGATGAGAAATTGGTTCACAAAGGAAAAGTAATTCACCTGGCATCTCTAAAGGAACCATGGAGAGAATTGGAAACCATTGTGTAGAAGTACATCACTTGTGGCGGATGCCAAGATGTGGTAAAACTTCGAAAACTTAAATTGTTATCCATACTCAAACGGAAAATTAAAGTTAACTTGCGTTTGTTTTTTAATTCTTTATTGCATGATATTGGTAGAAGGGTTAGGAAGGCTAAATATCCATATACTTTTATCAGCCACCATGGCCTGATCAAGTTAATTACCATCCATGACTTAACCCAGCAACAATTGACATGGGACAACTTTGTAAACCCTACCCCACTAGAAGAAAATCTAGATACACAGACAAGGATAAATGGTAGAAATAGTAATAACAAAGACATTGAACAACAGAGAATAGAAGTATCAATTTCGAGAAGAGAAAGAGAAATAAAGACTCCTTCCTTGGCCTCTAGCCTAATAAAATGAAGACACTCTGTAAGGATAAGCTCACGACAACATGACCCAATTTTGACAGATGAGGCAGGGCCATCTCATAAACCACCTCTAAGTCTGCAGAATGATTCTTTACAGGAATATGAGGAAGAAATGACCTGATTACTGGAGAATTTTGGTACACTCTATGAAGAGAGGGACCAATCTGGAAACCCTGAAAAAAATATCCTGATCAGTCTGCCTCGGCTGGCAATTCTAGCCATACTGAAATTTTACCATCCACCGAAGAAGTGGGATATTTGCAGGACTTGGGGGGACTAATCCCCTCTAAAAATGAATACCCTGAGGTAGAAACCCATAAAGAGGAGGCTTCTCAACCCAAGAATCATCCAATAGATACTGTCCCACTAGAACATGATCTTGATATTGGTACAATTGCTCATGTCCCTGAAAAATATACTTCCCCATTTGAACATGATATTGATGTTGGTACAACCCCTCTTATGCCTGAAGATGATACTGTTACACCAGAGCATAACCTTGATATTTGAATAACTCCTCCTGAGCCTGAAAGAGACACTGTGCCCTCTCCAACTGAAAACCCAACGAAGGAGAAGAAATCATCCAAGGCAAGATTAAGTAAGTTGAGTGAGAAGTACAGAAAATTAAAGAAAACTATCAAACAATTAAGGGAGTGGATAAAGGAAGAAGACAAGCCCTGGAAGTCAAAAGTAGAAATGGAAGTTGTTGAAACCCAAAAAGAACCATGTCCTATAGAGGACATTGACACTCAAAATGAACAGCCTTGTTTGTTCAAAAGAGACCCAAAAAAAATTTCTTGTTGATTCCATAGATGTTGCTGTTCAAAAATATTTTGAGGAAAATGTCTAGACCAATCACTATATTTCCCAAGAAACAATTGAAACTATTGTGCAAACTGATTCAGTGCCAACACATGACAATGAGACACAGACAGAAGAAACACCTCTATATACTCCTTTGGTAAGAGAGGCTGTTATTTCAAAGCTTCAGAATGAATTGACACAAACTCAGCAAGTGTTGACTCAGTACAAGAAAGAAGTGCCCCCCTTACAGATCCACTAGGAGTTGAGGAAGAAATTAGATACACTCACTTCAACAAAAGATAAAACTTTCACCAGTCTTAGAGGTGAGCAGGAGAAAGTGAAGAGAATGCAAACCCAACTGCAGAAGGCTAAGGCCCAAACTAAAACCATTTGTTCTATTTACTCTGATGCTTTATCTTTCCGGTCACCGGCCACTAACTATGCATTTTTCTTGTTGGAAATATATCTATTTTTGAAGATTAAAGCCGTTAGCATTGGAAAGACAATTTAATTTAAAAGTACCACATAATTCAACCAATGCTTCCAGGAGCATAACGAGAAGGTGAAACGTCTTCTATGTGAGCTATATTTGCACAATTTCTTCTTGGAGGATGAAAGGGAAGCCAATCCCAGTCCTTTTATTGGAGATATCCAGTTCCAAGCATTCCTCTCTTTTTCTAAAAACCAACTTAAAAGGGCTAAGGCCTATAACACTTTTCAAAAGAGTGAGCATGGTTTGGATATATGGGTAAGAGGAGAACCCACAAAACCCTTGCATATTTTCACTCAACATAGAAGATTCAATAAACAAGAGGGGGTTGTGGCTAAATTAGGGCCACTACATAAAGATATTGTACAGGAAGGAAGGGAGTACTTCCAAGACATTAGAGAAGAAGCTTTGTTGACAACAAAGCAAAGATGGAAGGCCTCCACTAATAATGTCAAGAAACAAGAACCATTTGGTTACAAAAAATTTAAGGTTGTTGTTGCCCGCTTAAACATTTATAACAATATAATCCTATGCATGGGCCTTGCTTGGATAGGATGTCGGTACATGTGTTATATTATATGGTACCCCCCTAAAGGTTATTACCATGATTATGATTTTCCAGAATGTCATGTGAACCAGGCCTTTGAAATAATCAAACAGAAATATGGATTTAGGTTATATAAGGAGGAGGTTTATCCTACTTATTCTTTGGCATTACTACACCTCAACCATCTTATTGCATGAGGACATGAAAAAGGTATGTAGGGGAGTATGTTGGGCCATGAAAAATGTATGTTTAATCTCCATATTAGTTTGATTTATCATTGCTTTCATGTACTTATCTTCATTTTTGGAATAAATCTAGAAGGAAAGATTGTGAAAAATGCAAAAGACCAATCATCCACAAATTGTGCGATTCTAGCACAAAAACTAACTTCCACTTGCTTTTTGAGTGCATGAATCTGAATGGGACAACTGTTTTTCAAATGATTGGACAAAAACGGACAAGAAAGGAGAAGAAGACTATGTCTTTCACATATATGCCAACGGAAAACTAGGAGGATCGAGTTTATTTTATAAAGAAATCTGATCGACAATGGCGAAATCCTCAAGATCTCCTAATCTTGAGGATTCGCTCTCAGCCGTTCCTTTTCCTTTTAGATTATATAAATCCGATAGGTGAAATAGAATGATACTTTTAACCCCGAAGCTGTAATTTATATTTTGACAAGTATTCTTGAGACAGAGTAATTACATTGAGGTGATGATGTATCATTATTATTGAGTTCAATGAAAAAGACATAGTCTCCTTCATAATCGCATTTTGAGTGTCTTTTGGTAGTGACTTTTGGGGACGTTGGGCCCAGTCACTAGGATATCTACTGCTTCTCTTGTGTCATATGCATTTCGTTTCCTTTTCGTAATTATTAATTTCTATTATTTCTACCATTTCATAGAATTATGGTTAATTCAATAGTTTTTAATATAGATCTTTATGATTTTGTTTTAATCTGAGATAACTTTAAGGTGTTGTCACTTTTATGTTTGCGTGTTATTCCTTAATGATTTTACTAGATTAGTTCAAGTATTTGTAATTGATAGTTGTTTCTTTTTAGTAATGTTATCAGGCATCCAAAGTAATCAGTTATTTCCATTTTTAGATTAGAAGTGTGAATGATGGTTTGTTTTTCATTTATGTAATCTTTCCTTTCAGTAGATGATTGTTAACGTAGTAATTATTTGAGTGTGATTCTTGTAATTCATAATTTTGATTCAGTTTCTCTATAAATTAATTGAGCTTAGATTAAGATTCATATTTTGTAATTTCTTTAAGGTTTGGTTTTTTATTGAACTTTGAGAATTAGAAAATAGGTTATTACAACGATTTAGCACCATTTATTCTTATATAGATTCTGATTTCATTCTGCACACATAGTGCCAACACTCTTGAAACAAATAGACGAATCCTTGGTTGATGATTAATGTAGGCATTAGGATTGATTTTCATAAGTCACATTTTTGCACCAACACCTAGATACCTATTCTTCCCAAAAACAAAATCTTTTTTCTTAGTCCTAGCCTAAACTGCACATTATGCAGTCTTAAGGCCCAGTCTAGTAGCTTGAGCCCTTGAGTCCCTCAACTGCATAGTCCTTCTATCTAGGCTTAGAAACTGTGAATTGCGTATTCTCAAGGATCAAGCCTCTACCATGAGTGGTTGAGTGCCTCAATTGTGAAATCATTTAACCCTGGCCATCTTGAATTGTGCATTGCACAGTCTCAAACCTTAGTCCTATACCTTGGCCTTTGGAACTGCAAAATCCCTGATTTAGTCACTTAGTAGCTAGTCACCAGTTCCAGCCCTAACAAGTGATTTCATGAATCATCTTAGGCGAGTTTTTTATCGAACTTATTTCATCTCGTCATGGGTGGATTACAGTCATAACTGTTCTATTATTTCTTAACAGGATGATGATGAAGTAGATGGAGAAGGAGACCATGCTAGAAGGCACCTAAGGATATGAGGAGATGAGGTGATCATCAAGAAAGAAGATGAAGGAAAACTGGATTAAAACATAAGACCAAAGATCAGGACCACATGAAGACTCCATCTGATTCACAACTCTTTGGAGGCAGATATGAAGTAAAAATAATATCTCTAACAAAGAACAAGAAGCAAAAAGAACATCTTGCCACTGCCACACCATCGTACAATCCATTTCATTAGTGTCATGTCATGTCATGAGTCACCATGTGCCACACCATATTTTTGGATTATGTAAATTTCGAATATTATAAAGTGAAAGTCCGAAGGACATGTACATAATTTGAAGAGTCATGTAAAGTTGAAAAGTCATGGGAAGTCAAATAGTCATGAGGGTAGTCAAAGAGTCGCAAGAAATGTTAAGCATCACGCCCCTTCCCCCCCACCCACCCCATTGGTTATATATACACCCTTATTGTATGAGCAAAGGAATTTTCAACTTGGCTCCTCCTGCAAGGCATTAGAGGGACAAGATAGCTCTTTTGGGGATCAAGGAGTGGCTCCATTGCTACACTATTGAAGCTAGTGGTGTTTTTTGTATACATGCATCTCGGTACTTTTACTTAATCAATGAAGTTTAATGGAAAGTACATCCTTCATGCATGGATTATGGATATTTGTAAGATTGTTTTTTGGATGTTTTTAATTCATGTTTGTTTTCCACCCACGCTAAAGTAGTTGAACTATTTTGGTTATTTTAGTGCTTATCTTATTGAGAATGTGCTGTAACGGTTGCGATGATTATCACATATTTGTTGAATATTCCATTGGATGTTAGAAATATCTCTCTTATTTATAATGGTTTCAATGACCATCACATATCTTTGGGCTATTCCATTGGATGTTAGATAAATATTTTATCTGTGTGTGTGTGTGTCTACTAGGGTGGCACTATTACCTCTCTCCTAGAGGCTCACTTTCCTTTCCATTTGAATTAAAATAATATTAACACACATACAACCGAACAATCACCAGGCATAATCAGTTTTTGATCTGAGATTACCTGTGCATTACTCTCTTTTACTAAAATTTATAGCCAAGGAAAATATATAAGAATATATGGAAGTCGGGTCGATATCCCAGATGGGGTTCTTATTACAAATGGTGTGAGGGGTAATTGGGACTTCACATCGGGGAGACCCTCTTGGTTTATAGATTTCCAACACCTGTCAATAAAATGGTGCTAGAAGGAGGGTCAGATGACAAGTTGTGCTCGTTCAATCTTTTTTGAATCTCTTATATTAAATGGATCATCCTAAAATCATACTCCTAAGGTTTTTTTCTAACCTATCCCATAGTAAATTTTTAATCCATGATGAGCCTATTTATCATTTTTCTCAGTTGAAGTTTGATGGTGAGGATATAACATCAATAACCGAGCACATTTCTAATTTTCTTAAATTTTGTGAGTACTACGAAATCAATGATGAATATTTTACTTGTTTGGTTTCCTTCCTCACCCTTGAAGGTCCTGTTAATTTATGGTTTCATACCTTACCATATGCTTCCATCCATTCTTTTCATCATTTCCTCAAAGAGCTTTATCAAGCCTTTGATATGTATTATTACCGAGATGTTTATAGAAGAATCAATCAGCTAAGAATGAAGCCTAATGAATTAGTTGATGATTTCTCTGATCGATTCCTTCTTCTTTGTTATGAATTTCCTGGAGAGGACAAATATTGGGATTTATTTAAGCACAATTTTGAGCGTTTTGTTCACATCTCTTTGCACGGTGAATATGAACCTCCTGATGTTCCTATTTCACTAACTCTTGTAAATCATGATACACCCCTAATTTCAGAGGATGAGCTTCCTACTCCTTTTTCTCCTTGCCATTCTCCATTTCCATTATTGATGATGTTTCCTCCTTGTGATGATAATAAAGTTTGGAATTTTGTAAATCAAATTCCTAATCCATCTTCTCATCTCCTTTCTACTTTGCATGATTAAGATCCAATGGAGGAAACCTCAGGATGGCTCATGAAGCCTGTTAGTATCCTATAAATCATAGGATCTCAAAGTGATTGGATATTTCATCTTCTTTTCAATTTCATATTGAAATTTTTTTTCAATATTCAAATTATTTCCAATAAAAAATATGAAATAAATAAATAAAAGAGGGTAAAAATAAAAATGAAGGAAAACTAAAAAAGAAAGAAAACCCCAAAAAAGAAATAATACTAAAAGTGCTGCAAATTAAAATGCCACTACTCATTAGATAGGTTTGTTCCATCATATAGTTTAATCATGACTGAACAAATTTCAATTTCTGTTGATAGGTTAGAAAATAAATATTTTCCAAACTATTTATTCTTGGAATATCAGTAGATAGGTAGAAACGCATTGACTCAACAATTTAATATGAGTCAATGGAAGAAATAAGGATAGATGTTAGGTTAGAAGTCTAAAAGAAAGGATCTTTTAGGGTCTGCAAGTCTAAATGCACCCTGCAAAAATAGAAAAAAATGTTATATTTGTACTTTGGGTAGGTAGAAGTGAAGAAAAGAAAGATTGGAGGAAACTTACAAATTTTCCTATAAAGTGCAGCTTCAAGGTTTCATGTTTTCTATGGTCGAAGAAGAAAAATCAGAGAACAAAAGGTTCTTATTCTAAATTTTTGATAAGGGATTTAATCTCCAAATTTCGGGAGTTAATCTATATTCAAAAGCATGATAGCATATTCTATGTAATTATTTTATCCTAAGTCCTGAAAAAATTATATTGTGTCCTTATCCTAACCTCTGAACCATTAAAATCCTATCCTAATTCCTAAAATATACCTCCCGTAACTTATATTCCGTGGCCCCACCATCATCACATCACGAGTCATATTTGCACTAACCAACCCCCATCTTCCCGTCATCTGCGCCCACCTCCTCATCATCTGATGGCCCACATGGCGTTTCATCCCCCCCTCAGCCTCTGAATGTTAACGTTGGGGTAGGGGGGGGGGTTCCGAAATAGATGGTATCCGATACCACCTCCTCTGATATGTGTCATGCCCGGGGAATTTTTCACCCCCCTCATCCCTTACCACATACTGTCGGGACCCCCCTCCTAAAAGTGGTTTCCTTTGCCGATTAAACTGCCATGCCGCTGATCGTTTAACTGACCATTTCCCTCTGAAGTTGCGCCATGAATTCGCCTACCTCTCCTACCAAATACCTGTTGAGCATTCAATTGGTTTGGTCGTTGTTCAATGGGCCCACGCCAAGCCAAACAGTCGCCCAATCACATGTTAAAACCTAAATTTAACACAAATGGAAAGATTTACCTTTGCTATTGACCTCAAATGATACAGGTGATCGATTTGCAAAGGATTAACAACGAAGATCAGTGAAAAAGGCCTTCAATTATCAACAGACTATTCCCAGTGCTTTACAAATTTTGTTCATAGTTCCCCTGCTATTTTTCCCTCCCCATTCTAATCTCCAGAATCTCCCTTTCCAAATTCCCCTCTCTTTTTACTCCCATTCTTCTCTGCACACAGAGAAATTTGTCACAGATTACACAATGCCTCCAAAGCCAGATCAACAACCATTCAATCCTATGGTCTACCTTCAGGTGGACCTGAATCATATGGCTTTGAGAGACAAAGATTTCAAAATCCATGAGAAAGAGTCTAACTTCGATTTATTTGATGTCTACTACTGGCTCGAGGATAAATTTATTGATGAAGTTCATGATATAGGCATGTGGGAAACCAAACTGCCCTACTAATTTTTCCCCAAAACCCATAGCTGCCCTGAATTCATTAGAAATTGCAAATCCTATTATGACATCAACCGGAGACCTATAGTGACTCCAATAGGAGAGGCCTTGTTTTCTATTAATGACCAATCCATCCAACAGATGATGTAGGACCCCACTCTTGAAGAAACAATTCCTTTCTATTATGAATCCCTTAGGGAGTTATATCAGAAGCTGGACTTTGCCAGTAGGGCTAAAACCTTAGAGCTCTTCATGGAAACTAATGCCCCAATGCCTAAAAAGAATCCCCCATACCCTTCATGTATTTTCCCTGATAGGACGCAACATATTGTCACTATTTTTTCATATTTGTTAGGGTATCACACAGACCAGTGGGTAGATGAAGCCATAATTGGTTTCTTATCCATCCTTTCATCAGATTCTAAACCCCCATTCATGTTCAATTATGCCCAATTCCTTGTTGATTCCATCCATAGTCAATTCTTGAAGTTTCATACAGAGGAGGTGTTCAAATACACTTATGTCTTGGTTTATATGTTTGTTTATTTTCAGTCCAACAGGTTTCAATTTGACATGATAAAGCTAAATGATGACTCCCAACCACAATCAGTCATCTTTTGGACCAATTTTTAATGAAAGAACGAATGAATTACACCTACAAGATTTTTGTGGATTCATTTGTACAACCAACAATCAATACCTTTAAACAGTGCAATAGAGCCAAGGGTTAGTGAAGAAATTAAGAATATTATGTAGTTGAAAAATCATATTAGAACAAAATATTGGTACCTGTACCAAAATTATACAAAGATCCTAGTTTATGGGTGTGATTTGGCCCCCTACAAACTACCAAAGTTCCTCTCCATGAGGATATTTTCATTAGAATACATAAGACAAATGATAAATGCAGATGAGGTTCATTTTGTCTCTGCAAACAAGAAATCATACTTCAGGATCAAATCACAAATTGGTCCTTTTATTTGCAACAACAGAGCAACAGGGGAGGAGGCCGATAGGATATTGGGGGAGATGAAATTCACTCATAGATTCACCTAGTCCTATGAATCATTACGAATCGTCTCCAAGAAAAGGGTGGAGAACAAGTTAACACCATACATCCACACACAGAGGCTAGAAATAGAATAGTTCATGAATCAAGAAGAATGGGTAGCCAACACACTGCAAGAGGCTAAGGAACATGTGATTTCCACCTAAGGCATTCAAACCCAAAATCCACAAGAAAGGAGGGCTACAGGAGCTAAAGAAGACAAGGGAAAGGAACAAGAGGAATAAATAGGAAGCAAGAGGACAAGAGATGATCAGTATAACATGGATATTGACACATCAACTAAAGAATTCAAGATGAAATATAGAAAGAGAGCTAGAGTCAACATGGAAATTGACCAGAGCAGTGAAAATGATCAACAAATAGTCATTAAAATCAGATATTCACCAAGATCTTCTACAGCAGGTGGCCAAACCATTTTCTCAACATCTTCTGCCACCATTCCATTCCAGCAACAGAGTTTGCAAACTCCTACATCTACTGCCATTGTAGGGAAAAAGGAGGAGAACATATATGAAACATTCAAAGAGATCAAAAGAAAGAATGATATACTCAAAACCAGTACCTACAATTAGCTATGGAAACATACAATTAGTTCATAGAGCAGGTTTTTATCAGCCTTTGACTCAGAGAAAGTGTTATCACACTCAAAATTTTCAAAATTTGTTTTGATAAGGTCACCATAGGTTTCATGTTGTGTCATGTTGGGTCATGCATTTGATGAATAATTTATAAAATCATGTTTATCGTATTTCAAAAAACCACCATGATTCATGTCATGTTAGTCAAATACACTCCATATCCTTTTGTTTCGCACCCATGCCTTCAAATTACAAAAATGAGCCACTTGTTAGTTTTTCACAGTTTCGTAGCAAATACAATGGTAAAAAAACAAACTTCGCTACAAAACTACCTGATAATTCCGTAGCAAATATGCCAAAATAAAGTCGATGACTTGTCATTTGCTATTGGTTTTAGGGAAAGGTGAGAGCACCTAGTAGGTTATGACAATCACCCAAACAGTGAAATCATAAGTGCTTGTCATCATTCCACCTTCATCACTCCACTTGTCATTTTCCCTCTCATATTTGTATTTCATATTTTTAAACAAATCACTCAAGCTCATCTCTGTCATTAAACCTTCAGCTTTTTCATGTAAAGCATCTTAGTTTCATCCTTGAAAAGTTTAGCTTTTTGGCAAGCACCTTGCTGTCCAATTTTCCTTTTACAGGTGTCACATTTTTAACAGGGGAACTTGGTTATAAAGAGAGATGGCCATGAGTAAGAAAGAATAAAAAAGAGGCTTTGTGGTTATATAGGAGCTCATGGACCTTAAGCTATTTATGGAGGGGCCTATCTTTGTTGAAACATTCACCAATTCAGGTTTCTTAAATTTCTGTTGGAGCTTCAAGGGAATTTACTGTGTTTTTGGGACTATGTAAGCAGTAAATTTCAAGAGCCGATTATGGATGAAAAAAGATGAATTTGGAAATACTCAGAGATTTTATTGTCAAGAATAGAACAAGGAAAAATAACCTCCTTCACTTTTCTCACAGGTGGTACTAATTTGGAGATTCGAAGATGTTTGTGGGACATATTTTTAGAAACCATAATTTTCTTGTTTTATACATGTTTTTCTAATTAATATTATGGAAAGTTGGAGATGGTTTTCAAAAACCCAAGAGAGGATTTTATTTAGAACATTATGATTTACAATAAAATTCTCCATTTTTGCAACAAATATCAATTATAGGGAGATAGGAGCTCATCTCTGAACCCTATTGTTTTAGAAAAAACAGAGTCATTGTATTGGTAAATTAACTTGCTAAAGGTGAAAATAATGCTTTTTGAAGAGGGTAAGAGGCATTTTGAACCAAGTGCACCTTATCATATTTCATTATATCAAATTTCTGTTGAATATTTGGTTAAACTGAGAGGGGGGGGGTGAATCAGTTTAACACATGCATTAGCTTTTTAAATTTTCATCAGACTTATTTACAGCTCCATATGTGAACAGTCTTAAAATGTTGCAGCAAGTATTAAATTAATGTGTCATCGACCTTATTGTGAGAGCAACAAAAAATTAAATAGATTGAGTGGATCATATCATATAAGCAACAAACATAGAGACAACAGATGTAAGTGGAAACCCATAAAGGGAGAAAACCACATCTTATTATTGTTGTGATGCAAAGGCAAGCTCCAACTCCCTCGCACCACTTTTTTTCTACAGGCACCAACCTACAGGAGGCTCCAACCTCAGCCAGCTACAACTGACAGCTATCAAGCTTAAACTTGATAGGGAAGCTCCAACTTCCTCAATTTATCTAAATAAATGTTTGTTGATTTACCTCAGATATCAGCTCTGTTCTGTAGCGTCTCTTTCTGCTCCTCTCTTCCTTATCTTCTCTGCCTCAATATTCTATACTCTACATTCTCTATCCTTACTCTCTCTAACTCTCCTATGCATATCAAGATGATATTACTTATAGAGATTTTCTTATGACTGTCTATATTCCTCATGGAATTTGAAATGGATGGTCATACCCCTTAGTCTTCTGCCTTCTCATTTCTTTTCTAGCTCACTCAAAAATATAACTGTAGGTACCAATTTAACATTACAATGGGATATTTTATCTCTTCTGGAGACTTGCCAATGCATCACAACAATATAAATAAATTAAAAACATTTACATTCAATTACAATGAAAACTCCATCTCACTCATTCAGCCTCTTGGCTCGCTGCACATTTGTCTTTTCTTTGACTGTGTTTGTCTTTTTCGGCTTTGGTTGATTTCGTGCTTAATGTCGCGGTGTAACTACCATACATATGTAACTGCGCTTTTCATATATCACAATTTAACTCTCGGCATGATAAGAGTTGTTTTAATCATATAAACTGTTGCGTTATTTAGTTCCGATATATCTTGGCAATATAACAATAATGAATCATTTAGTACATAAAATGCCCTTACGGGCCCACTCGCCGAATTTCTCGATGCGATGTACCACTCCTTGACTACTTCCGATTGTGATCAAATGCCAATGTGATGAAACACTGTTTACTGATTTACGATTCTCCGATGTTCTGAAGTTCCGATGCTCCGATGCTCCGATTCCGATGATTCACTATTATGACGAAACTCAAACATATATCAGTCATGGTTTATAAACCCATCGGGTCTGGATTTTCATCGCAATCACGATTCTTTGTTAACATGTTCCGCTGCGAACTTTCTCCGATGTGATTGGGTGAGGGTCCCACCATATGAAATGGGCATTACATCCCATAATACAAACCTTCGGCTTTGTTTTAATTACCCAAACTTTATGAACTGTGAATCAATATAGTGAAGTGCCCAAATTTTATATCCAAGGTTTATTCATAAGCGAAGACTTTTTCATATAGTATTATCATACCATTTTGTCAACAACCCTCAGCATTATGTCTGTGCTACTCAACCTTATAGCTTATATTAAACACTCATAATATATATATATATATATATAACCTTTGATTTTATCATAGCTTATTAATCTTCTCGGGGCTTCCAAATAAATCAAAGCATCATGTTACAATTACAAAGCATCCGGGCCCATAGCAACATAAACTCTTCTACTCTATTTTCTCGATGCGATTAATCGCAGCCTTGAATACTCCCGATGCAATGATTTACTGCTCACTTTATTTTTCCGATGCGATGAATTACTGCTCACTCCATAGTGCCGATGCGATGAATAGCTTCAACGCGATGGTTTTCTTTGATGCACTCAAACATATATGTGAATCATGGTTCATTGATCCATCGAGTACGTACCGCAATTGCCATCGGGGATTTTATTAACATGTTCCATTGCCCGCTTTTTCTCCGATGCGATTCATACCTAGCTCCTAATCGTTAACCTCGCCCATCTCATCCAACGGTTAATAAACTATCGCGCTCCCCGCTCGGCAATCCAATGGTGATCATGTAATATGCGAGGGGTTAAGGACCGGACGTTAGCGCGCGATGTAACCGGTTTTGGGAACCCGCCTCATGCCACGCGTCCCTCCAATGAATGTGATCGCTATTGGATTTCATTAAACCACTTATCGCACAAAAGCGGTGCGATGAAAACCGTCGGGTATTCCAAACCGTCGTTACTGTTCCTTCACGGTTCCACCAAAGTTCAGGGTTTCGCCGTGCATATATATATATATATATATATATATATATATTTATATAACCTTTCGTCAGTTAAACATTATATACATTATATGAGCATTATATAATGTATATCCACATTGTATACATTGGTCCGCACCCTTTGAACCATTTCATTCAAATCATCACTCAAATTTTAATATATATCCAACATTGCAATGAATGTCAAACCTGATACATATTTTAACATTTACACGATCTAGGGGCCCACCTCCATTAAACACACCTCTTGCATCCAACGGCTGACAGTGTATCTGTCTCATGCTCATGGTTCTGTTTCATAAATATTGTCACGTTTTCGTTGTATATAATCTCGGTTCAAACTATATTATATATAAACCCGTCTTGTTGGGAATAAACCTGTGTGTTTGCTGCCCTGTCTCTGTAAATATACTCTCCCTCTGTTCTTCTCTACTGTCTTCTCCTTTGCTTCTGCTTCTTGCTTTGCCATCAATGACAACATTTCCAACAGTCTCCCCCTTTGGAATTGATTGCAATACACTTCCTCTGTTTTCCTTTTAGGACCCTTTCTTTTGTTGCTTGCTCTTCCTCCCCCTTTGACATCAATGGCAAGGGGTTGCTCATTTTTCAGTGTGCTTTCAACTCTTGCCTATGACCTATCTCATGCTTCTCTTGTTAGCTGATCTCCCCCTGGAATGATATTTTCGTTTTCGTTCTCCCCCTGAAACTGTGCTTCCTCTTCATATCAGAGAGTAGTAGCTACAGATACTACCCCTATTCTATCTCTCAGATATTCAAATGGTTCTCTAGCAAGAGGTTTGGTAAATATATCTGCTATATGTTCT
>CM076575.1:1961006510-1961093413 GCA_034641835.2 Pinus albicaulis
TTGGGAACATTACAAATTGACCAATTATTATGATATATCATACCTTTTTATGACTAATATATGGTGAATGTTTAGAGAAGATCAAAGTTCTTTGTGTTGTCTTTTTAGATGTAATTTATAGCACCGAAGATCTTGAGCACGAAGTTCATAGAAGCAGTTAAGAGGGTGATGTTACAGCAAAGCGATTTTGTTACACCTTGCTGTTATAGACCCACCGAAAAACTATTGTTACATTCCGATGTTACAGACACGATGGTGAACTGCTGATATAGTTGTACCATTGAATGATCCCATCAACACTTGTTGATGATATGTCCTCTAGCTATTACACTACAGCTGTGATTCTATTACGATAGTTGTAGAAGTCGTTTATCATTGTATTTTTGGGATAACAACCTAAGGGCGGTTTTGATTGTAATATTTTATTTTCTAGTCATAAATTTATTAGGAAGTGGTTATAACTATATGTGTTCTATTTGGATCAGCATTGTTAGTATGAATCCTTTGTCGAAGTGTACGAAAAAGGACCACTTTAGCTACGCATAACTAATAGCCCTAACAACAAAAGTGGCTGCCAATATCTTCAGATCTGCGGTTAGTTGAACAAGAAAAGAGCTGCAAAAAACCAGATCTATGCATGGAAAGACATTAAGCAATAAAAACAAGGGTTTGCTCCATATACCAATAGACAAGACAAGAACGATTTTTGAAAGAATTTTTGTATTAATTGGGCACCTGGGAGGAAAACAAGAAGGCGTATCCAATTCTCCTCAGTGGGATGGGTTCTTGGAAGTCCTCAACACTTCAGATCTAAGATTTATCTCTCTTGTTGGTGTAGAAAACCCAATGCAAAGAAAGGAGCTCAATGGGAGCTCACACAGCAAATGATGGAAAAATGTGACCAACTGTATAGATCCAAGAGTGATCTAATAGGCAACAAAAGGTGAAGAATGGTAGGAAAAACCCTCCTATTTATAACAAAATATTGGGTCATTCTAGATCTTGGTGCATGGGTTAACCAGATCTAGATCCACTTTTTATGGAATATTTTATTATATTTGTTGGAGGAAAAGGTATTTGACTTGGGTCAAATCCCTTAATTTGTTAAAAATAAATAAATAAATGATTTATTTATCTTTTTAAGGAAGCAGTTAGAAGATAATCAAATAAATAATGATTTATTTAATTATTTAAGGAGGTGGTTGAAAGATAATTAAATAAATAGTGATTTATTTAATTATTTGTGGGTGATTTGGTCATATTTAACAAGGAATATCATCTAAATAAGGTTTAAATGATTATTCATAGAAATAATAAGATAAATAAAGGTTTATCTAATTAATTTCTTTGATTTTGGGTTAAACATGACTGGGAATAATGATTAAATTATGGTTTAATTAATTATTCCATGAGGAAAATCAAACAAATATAGGTTTGTTTAATATTTCCTTTTGGGGTTTCCTGTTTTAACATAGTGAAAGCGGTTTTACTTAGGGTAAAACTGGTCTTACATGGTGTACTTGGGTCCATCTAATGATAATAAGTTAGATGACCAAAAAATGGTGTAACAGATTGCCCCCCAGCGTGTGAGTGTCAGGAGAAAATCGTATGACCGAAGTACGTTGTAAGAACACAATCACTAGACAACAAAAGGGGTGTCATAGAGAGAAATGTGAGGTAGATAGTGTGCTGAAGGACTAGACCCTGAGGAGATGAGACTCACAGGTGCAACAAGTCTCTTTTTATGAGAGGGTACCTGTTGTTGAGCCTCAAATTTGTACTTTCCTTCACCTCATTTTACCTCATTTTCCCTTGTCCTTTTCTATTTTAAACCCAATTGATCAATAAAAATAGTTAAAATTACTTCTAGAATGGTTTACATGACTGACTTGTTGAATTTTGTGATTGTTGCCATTGTTAAGCATTTTGACCGGAACTAGCTGCAGAATGCAGGCATTCTGTAGCTAACCGGCGATTCTGCGGCTACCTTTATGTTTGAGCATGTTCCAGGTGGCCTCTTGAGGAAAAACGCATATGGGCATGATCCACGTCGTGCCTACATGGTGTGTTGCTCGTCATGGAAGAGGAAATGAATTCTGGGTACGGTTATGCACGTGGGAACACATTTGTGAAGGAAGATTCCTACTAGGACTGTCTCAGTCCAGGTGTCTTTTCTCTTTCACGCAGCCACCTCAAGGACTCCTAGAATGATTTGGATAAGGAAAGACATCATTCCTAAATTATTGTAATTATTGTTACTTGCATTTACTTTATAAACTCTTGAGTAAGCCGAGAGCTTAGTTAGAAATTTTGTATTAGATTTGCTGCTAGATTTTGTGAAAACTCTGTGTTACGTCTTTGAAGACACAGAGCATTGTGTTCAAACTATTGCATCGTTAATGGAGCAGACAAAATTATCTTGAAGGCGTGATTTAATTTTGAAGTTGAATGTCGTCAAGTGGTAGAGGGCCCCTGCCCCTTGAACGGATTTCTTTTGCGTAAACTAGATAAGTTTTTCCTAGCTGTCTTTACGTTCTGCATATTGAATTAGTAGTTGTTTAGTTTTATATACTGTAGTCGTACTCATTCTAGTTCTTCCATAAGAAGACACTCTTCCAACAGATCAAAATGATGAATGTTTAAATGACTATGGTATTGTAGGATAGGAGTTAAACTTGTATTTGTTTTTAACTAGCTACTGTAGTCATATTCGTTCTAGTTCTTCCACAAGAAGACACTTTGCCAATAAATTAAAATGATGAATGTTTAATGACTATGGTATTGTAGGATAGGAGTTAAACTTGTATTTGTTTTTAACTAGCTACTGTAGTCATATTCGTTCCATTTCTTCCACAAGAAGACACTTTGCCAATAAATTAAAATGATGAATGTTTAATGACTATGGTACTGTAGGATAGGAGTTGTATTTGTTTTTAACTAGATACTGTAGTTATATTCATTCCAGTTCTTTCACAAGAAGACATTCTTCCAACAAATCATAACAATGAATGATGAATAGCTATAGTATCATAGGAATTAGTTGTAGTTTTTAGTCTTCACTATCACAGTTGCACTTGTCCTAATCACTCTTCCACAAGAAGAAATCCTTCCAAGACATCCTTAAGAAGTTCAAGATATGACTGTGATGTGACAACTTAGTTTCATTTGCTTTCAGTTCATTTTCTTTCAATTGCATACAAGTCCACAGTAAAAATTGTTCTACCTCTTCCACAAGAAGGAACTTTTCCAAAATATCACTCATGATGAACAAACTGATTGTGTAACTTCATAGAATAGTGCATGATAATTAGAATGCTCCGGAGTTTCATTTTGCATTTAATTCATGTCCAGCTACTTCGTTTCAAAGTTTGATGATGGCTTATGGTTTAACATTGTTCTAGTTTAGAAGCATCTTAAGCTCATGTTTAAATCAATTCATTGCACTTACATCTCATAGTCACATTGCCACCCTTTGCACAGTAAATCACTTTAGTTGATAGGACTCATAAGACAGCCCTCATTATTTACAAATATCTTTTTGTTCTGAAAACCACCAGTGATCCATAACCTTAGGAACAGAAGATAACATCATTTCAAGGTCTGAAATATCTCTGCAAATCCATCACCATAAACAGAGCTCTTCCTCAACAGAATTACCCTGAAAAGAAACCAATAACTCTTTGAGTATAGGCTCTGTGACATTCAAATGAAATTGCAGAATAGAACTAGGAATTAGTCATGGAATAGATGAGCTTAGAATAGAATGTTGCATCATGATTAGTGTCTAACTATTTAGCTAGAAAATTTGCATATTTAAGTGATCATTTCTCAAAGTCTAGTTTGTGTCATTTGTTTAAGAAGTCATCATTAAGCTTTTGTTTCTATTCAGTCATAGTTTAGATGTTGCTTCAGTATTTTTGATTACATTTGCCATTCCATACATCAGGCTCAACTGTGTTTTTGACCACCAATTTCTTTTCATTAGTTTCCTAGGCACTTTCATTGTAAACACAAAACTTCAAAAGACCAAAAACATCATAAATCAACATAAAAGACCAAAACATCACAAAACACTACACACAACGCACTAGGAAACAAGCACCTAGGTACATATGGTACATTTCACTTCAGCAGTTTACAAATCCTGGTTGACAATTAAATGAACTCAGTTTAGGAGACTAGATTGAGACACAACACCTGTGCTGAAGGCGGCGGGGGAGGCATACCTATGCCCGCCGAGACAAAGTACAAAAGAATAGTGTGTTCAGTAAACAAGGGACCGAACCATAAAGTACAGCTGCATAATCTTGAGCCAGATAAAAATACAATGAGGAATCCCACATACATGTTGTGCCTGGGATAACAGCCAGGACTTGTACAATAATATCTGAGTACATGAGATACAAATACAACCCAAATGCCCCCTGTAAATGGGGAAGGGCTCACAAAATCTGACTGATACATACAAGTCGAAGAGGCACTGCAAGTGGCTACGGCCAACATCATCAAATATCTGGAGCTGTATCGAAGGCTGCAAAGAAGAGGTCATCCGGGCATGCGGGGGGCTACCTGTAGGGCCACCCCCTCATGAGGGTTGAAACATCTCACACACACCCGAGAATCATCAAGAGCTGCTGCTGGATCACTGGACCATCAAGTATACGAATCTCGATCATGCTGAAGGAGCTGGAGAAACAATCAAGCCAAAGGGAAAGGAGATATCCCTTTGCCTGATCCGAGGCACCGAACAAGAGTGGAAGCTGGAACCAAGGTACACCGCTCTCTAGACCTGGCTTCTGGAATGAATGAGCTGGTGTCGATAGAAGGAGGTCCACCATAGGTGAGGAAATGAGAGGTCCTCAACTAAGGCACGAGAGAAAAGAGTAGAGCGACGGACAGACTGAAACTAATGATGATAGTGAAGTGGAAAGGACTGAGTAGCTAATGGACGACTTCCCTTGCTAGAGCATAAAGGGCATGAATGACATGGCAGCGACTGACACAACATCATCAGGGATGGGGGATAGTGGAACTGAAGGTCATAATGTGCGACACAAGAGAGAGACCAAGCAATGAAGGATGGAGGGCTATAGTGGGGTACAAAGGGACTCGGTATAGACTCCATGGAGGGAATGATGACTCAACTTGGATGCTCGAAACAAGGGCGACTCGATGGTGTTGCCACACAGTAAAGGCCCCAATGGGGGACCGTGGAAACATGAGTACATGATGGGAACTCATGACGAAAATCGACACGAACGAAGACAAGTAAGGAGGCAAGATGGTGCCCCAAGTACAAGTGTCGTAAGTGAGGAAATTCGATTTTAAGGAGGGGTGAAGTGACCCTTCTTGGACAAAATGTGTCCTGGTGAAGTATCAGATCACACAAAACTAACAGATACCCATTTGAGGGCTCGGTGAGAGCTTTCCAACGGTGTAGAAGGTTCGTCAAACAGGGCTACGGTGTGGTCGCAACAGTCGAAAGAAGAAACAGGGGTTCTCTTTTAATAAGGCAGTTTTCCCTCCAAAATCACTCATTTGCTATTGTTGCTGTGGTGAATGTGGAGAGGAGAGAAGGCCCTAAATTTTACGGCGGATTTAGCGGACAAATCGACCGTTGGAATCGAGATCTGTCAGTTGCAGGTAGGAGGCCTAACCTTTCTTTTGCATATTGATGGATTAAGTTTTCAGTTTAGGGCCCAAAAATCCAGAAACAACCCCTCCTTCATCTCTACGACCGGGTCACACTTTTTGGGCCAAAAAGTGCGACCTGGGAAGTAGGTTTCAGGCAGAAAAGTGCGACCTGTCCCAGAAATGGGCAGAAAACTGCGACCTGGGAGATGAGGGGGTTTTGGTGCTGTTTTATGGCTGGAAGTTGGGTTTTTGTGTTTGGTTATGGTTTTCCCGATCTGTATGCTGACAAAAATGATGTGTTTGTGCAGGTATGGAAGATTTACGGGTCAACTGGAGAGAGAGAGATCTGGGGACACTGCGGGCAGAGATCCAGGTGGATCAAGGCGTCCGTCGTGTATTGGCCAGATTTGGGGTTCTCAAGTTTTCGGAGAACCCTTTGATGAGAGCAGGGGAACCTTTACTGGCCCGGATTATCAGTTACTGGGATCCAGATCAGGAGATCTTTGTAGTGCAGGGGCACAGGATCGAACTGACGGTCTAGGACGTGTACTTCCTGACGGCCTACAATTCAGACTGTAACACATGAAATACATGGTTGCCACTGGGCGCATATCATGGAGTTCCGTGAGCCTCATTGTCAACCGGTTCCAAGTCAAGGGGACTCGAATACCGATCGGGGATCTAGAGAGGCTAGAAACCCGTGCAGTGGCCGCAGCTGTGCTGCGTATCCTGGGCAACCAGGCGCTCCATCACATCACTGGGGGGCAGATGATGCTAGTGGAAAGTGTGTTGGGTGGGACCTACTATGGGTGGGCCCAAATGATGTTGGTGTCGCTAAAGCGACAGTTGTCACTATGCAGGCGGTAGGTGAACCATGATTGCTTATATGGGACTTTTTTGTGTGCTTTCTTCTTTGAGAAGAGCCCGACCTTGAGGCCTCATGTACAGCTTCCAGATGGGGGCCCGAGAGAGCCCAAGATGCGCCGTTGGGGACGGCTACTGTGCAGAGGAGGAAGAGGGGCGGTCGGGCGAGTGTTTCGACCTGAGTTTTTTGCCCATTGGGATCAGATGCCTTTGTACATAGACGACTATCCCTATAGTGGGATGAGCTACTGTGGAGATCCGGACCTACCACTTCCGCCTGGTCGAGTCTGGGGGCCCGATGGTAAGTGACAGATTGCTATTCTTGTGTGGGCATGTTAAAGTTTTTGAATAGTAATTCATGGTACTGATTCATGTACTTTTGGTATGCATATATAGCACCGGTAAAACCGGCCGGATATATGGGACGACCGGCAGCGTCTGGAGCTACAGGTTCGAGTGGATCGAGGGCAGCGCAGAATGAGGATGCAGCCGCCCTGTTGGAGGACATCCGCTGTAGATGCGAAAGGTTGTTGACCGGAGTATCAGAGCGCGGGTGGTAGGACTTAGACGACCAGTTCATAAAGCCATGTGTTGGTCTACCCTCGGAGTGGCGAGGTGTCATGCGGCGCATGGCGATGGCCGGTCAGGCTATGCGCGATCTACATGCTGCAGGGGCAGAGCCATTGGCCCGGGATCCTCCAGATAGTGATTAGGGGTGGGGCATGTGGTGCCCTATATGATGTATGTAGGGGCAGGTGGTGCCCCCAGTTTTTGGTTTTTTGTAACATGCTATGGGCATGTCATATGTATCAGAGTAGATGGACTCTAAACACATGTTTTACGACACATATTATGGATATGCATAATTTTTTGATGGTTATGAATGTTATTGTCTTGTATGAAATGTGTGTGATAAATGCCAATCTAGAACATGGTTTGCAATACTATCTACATAGTGATTCTGTTCTCGAGGTACATGGTTGAAAGTTATGGTTTCAAATGCACGTATCAATATTTTCACTCGTAAATAGCGTCTAAACAGCACAGGGTTATGCACACGATAAACACCATTTAGTTGCATCACAAGAAGTAGGGAATCCAAACGAACGTGCAGATGGAGGATGCGATGAAAGAGGGCATCGGCTAAGAGACCACGCACTGCATCATATTCGGCCTGATTGTTGGTGGCAGAACCAATGCATACCCCATTAGAAAGGACAAGGGCATGCAAGGGGGTGAAGATGGCCCAACCTGCCGAGGCTAGATTCCTGGAGTAACGACTTGCACCATCGGCGTAACCGATAAAGGGTGTGGACAGGGGGTCCTGCAGAATGGTGTGACAAGACAACAAATGAGGGGAGGAAAGGAAATGACGGTAGCGTGAGTGCGCAGAAGTCATCGGGCAGCGATCGCAGGAGGGAGTGCAAGGAGCAGGATGACCATGACTCATACAGGGTGGTATATGAGGGCTATCGGAAGTAAGGTGAGGACTCGGGCTGCGAAGGTCAACAGAGACACGGGTGGAGTGATCTCGTGTAGGAAAGGAGTGGTCGAGGGACACAACAGGGGAGGATGCAGACGGGCTAGGCTCCAAGTGTCTCGCAGAGGAGGATAGGTAAAGAATGGTTACAGTAGACTCTGTCATCTGAACATCAGGGGGGGGGATGTCGATGGGAGCGGGGGGATCCTCAGGCTGGCCTGAAGCGTACTGCACGAGGATAGGAGAGGCGGATTGATTTTGTTCAACCTCATACTCTCGGATTACCTCTAAAAAGGCGCGGTAGTGCGTCAGGTGAGGACAATGGTGGTAGTAATGGCCATGAACACCGCACAAAGCACAGGGCTTGTTGGTGCGGAGAGTCTTGGGGTTCTTGGTTACAGACGGAGAAGGAATGGGGGCTTCAGGGACGGTAGACTCGGGGAACGCGACTTTAAACATGGGATGAATACGAGGCAACTCGACACAAGCATGGGTGGCATGACCGGTGACATCACATAAGGCGTAAGGCTTCGCGGGCGGAGAAGGGGTCGGGTCAGTCATGGTAGTCTTGTCTTTGGGTGCCCCCTTGCGGGCTTTGCCTTTCTTCCTGGGAGCCGTCACGACAGGAGAAGGGTCCTGTGGAGGTGCTGGGGGCACAGTGGCAACAGATGAAGCTAGGGGGACCGATTGAACTGGTGTCAAAGCCATATAGGGCTTGGGATGACCAGGAGGGGTGGCGGCTGGGGGATCAAGGTACCAGACCGGTATGCCCAAGGTCAAGTTAGGGAGAGAGAGGGTGGCCATGACGGGGACATAATATACACCGGGAGGGGGAGCTAGGAAAGGGATCTGCCCAGTAGGGTAATGACCAGGAGGGACGGCTTCGAGATGGTTAAGGCCAGGAGGAGCCGATCCAGGAGGATAAAGGGGTTCAGGGATACCAGCTGTAGGGGTAGGGCCAGAAGGAGGAGGTCCGACTGGCTGAGATGAATGGCTAGGAGCGGGTTGCGGAGGGTGAGGAGGAGGTTGCTGACTAGCCGAGGCAGGCCGCTTATGGGCAGCCTGGGATGATTGCATCATGCAAACATTCGATGAGCTGGGATCGGTGACAGGAGGGGGGGGAAGGTTAGGGAAAGTTCCAAGCAGGGAGGAATCTTTGTAAACGCTGGGGGAGACTCTGGTCAAGGAATCAACAGTTTTCTTGTTGGCTACAGAAGAGATGGTCGTCTCAGGGGAGGTCTGAGATTTTGGCTCATGATATGTCAACTGGTCAATGGTGACTATCTTTCCATTATGGGGGAAAGACATCTTGCGAAAGACCGCGGATGGGACAACAGACATAGAATAGGTGTAGCTTCGCCCCAATAGAATGTTGTAATCTAACGGGGCGTCGATGACTTCGACGTCAATGCAAACAGTCTTACCAGCGAGGGTGATAGGACAATTACGAAACATGCCAATGGGCTGGGAGGCATGACCGTCCCACGCTCGAAGGGTGATCGTGGAAGGGGCCAGTTCAGGGGATCCGAGTTGCTTCCAAACCGAAGCGGACATCACGCAGGTGGATGCCCCCTCATCAATGATACACCGGGACACGTTGGCGTTCCGGATTTTGACTGGGATTTGGAAGGCGACGGCAGGAGGAAGAGGAGGATGGTCCGATTGAGTGGCGTCGAAAACAATCATTTGGTCATCAGCAGGATCTACAGCGCCCACGGCAGATAGTAGAGCCTTCTTTTGGGAAGGACACGACCGGAGGAGTTCCAGTGTGGAAATGGCAGTAGGAGATTGCGCCAAATAATCTACTATGCTATACGAATGAGCAGCTCGACCGGGAAGAGCAAGATTTCGACGTAATGGTCCCTTAGGAATATTGGTATGGACCCCAACTTTGGGTTGAGGAGTGGCAGGCCACCGGGTGTCGAAAGAGGCTCAGAGAACCCGAAGAAGGAGACTCCGGGGCGTGACCGAGCTGTGAGGCTCGGGGTACCGGCGAGACTAAGTTCAAGGTGAAGGTCAGCACCCGGACTGTTAGGATCGGGAGTGCATCATAAGGATCTGGTAATTAGAGGAACCAGAAAGGGAAGGGGGAGTGGCAACCTGGCTATCAGGCGGTTGGGTAGCCACGAATCCTTGCTGAGGGAAAGGATCAGTAAACACAGCTGGTTGGGTAGTGGCCACATTGGGAGGAGCATGAGGGGAGGCATGCTATCCACACAATGTGGCTTGAGACTCCCACATATGCTGCATCTGGGGTAAGAGGGGACAATCGTGGGTGTAATGACCATAAACACCGCAACACGAACAAGGCTTATTAGTGTGAAGCGGCCTGTCTGGCTTGGGCTGAGTGCCCTGTTGCTGGTTGGCAGTGTTAGGTTCAACACCAGGATTGCGTCCATGGGTACCAGGGGCAGATTGGTTTGGGTTGCCTCTCCACCTTCTTTGAGAAGAAGGGGGATTAGTCACGCCCTACTGTGCAAATACTTGCCCTGAAGGGGGCTGTAGGTGCTGGTGCTAGGTTTGAGGAGGCAAGGGAGGAGGAAGCGCATATGCTGGAGGAGTTGGTGTACCAGGCTGTGGATAAGGGTAATGGGTAGGTTGGGCAACATTCAGGTAAGCAGGAGGTTGGGCAAAAGGAGGAGGCATTTCGTATCCTGGATACATTCTACCGGGAGGGGGGAGAGTGCTGGAGGAGTTGGCCCCTCCCTGAGGGAGACCATAGCCCATAGGAGGTTGAGCATACGGATGGGAAAGGGCTCCAACGATACCGTCGGCGGAATGAGATGCCCCCTGGGCGTTAGCGCCACCGGGCCTGGGGAGATCAGGAAGAACGGTATAAACATAACCAGATTGAGCGTAGATCAGGTCATATTCCAAGGCTATTTGGAGGGCAGCTTCTTCGGTTTGAGGAAAATGAGAGGCGACATCCTTACCGATGGGAGCCGGAAGGGTGCGAAGGAACCAGTCCATATAAACCCGATCTTCGAAGGGAGGGGTTCGACATAAGCTCCGTCTTCTTCGCCATTCCTGAACATGGGCAGAAAGGCGGGTTGAAGAGGATTGCTTGAAGGAAGTCAAGAGCTCTGTGCCAGTGTCGTATCGGAGAGGGAGCTGGAAATAGGACAAAAAGGCCTGAGCAAGGGTCTCAAATGTGGTATGGGAAGAGGTGGCTTGTTCAACATACCATTTGGAAGCTTCGCCGGTAAGCGTGCGTTGGAAAAAAAAAAGACGGATGGAGTCATCGATAATAGAATTGGAGGAACACCACATGTGGAAAGATCGGACGTGATTGGTTGGATCTTCACCAGCTTGGCCTTCGAATTTAGGGATGTCAGAAGGGAGCTTGGCTGGCATGGCAGGCCAACCAACATCGTGGTGGATGGGGTCGTTGATCAACTGATTGAAATCGAGGAGGCTGAGGCCTGCAATGTACGACAGCAATGGGGTGGCCGGAGTCATTCCTGTGGTGGTTCCACTAGTAGTCGGGCTGGCATTAGGGCCGGGAGAACCGCTAGCGTTAGGCCCTGGACCGCATGGTAGTAGGGGAGAACCAGAGGATAAGGGGAACCGATGAATCGAGAGGAGCCTGAGTGCGGACTGGGAGGAGGATCAAGCTCTAGACGGGGCGGGCCTGGCAGTCGATCAACCGGAAACCGAGGGTGAAGGCCAGAAGTCTCCGGAAAGGCGCTCGGGGTGCAATGACGACAGAAGAAGGAAAACCGACAGGGCGAAGGAATCAAGTAAGGTCAAGGGGAGAAAATGTGCGTGACAATTGATTTTAGAGTCTTTGCCAGGCGTGTTAACCAGCGCTTCTTCGTTTAGGGTCGTGTGTGGCATTTAATTTTAATTTTTAAACCCTTTCCGTTTTGAGAGCAAGAAAAAGTGTGTCAAGGTGTGAGTCGAAAATAAACCTAGAGAATAGTATATAATGCCGAAATAACGTAAAATAACAAGCATTTTGTGCATCTATCTAACCCAAGAAGGCGGGTCTCTCAAAACTAATCTGAAAAGAAAGGGAAAAATCTAGGCAAAACATACGGAAAAGAGGCCAATAGATCTAAGGTCAAGAGGGACAGGGATCTAAAGGATAAAGCTACTGAAAAGAGGTGTATATCACAGCCAAAAGACAGAGGCAAGGTGGCTGGAAAAAGGAAGGAAATTAGCAAAAACGGAGGGGGCGAGGTGGAGGGCCTAAAAGTAGATCCAAGCAAATCTTCAGGAGGTGATTTGAGAGGTAGAAGAGCTGATTTCAATGGATCTGAAAGGGAGGTAACAGATCTGGAAAAAAGGAGGCTGAAGCTCCGAAAACAAGACTTTACCAAACAATCACGAAAACTCTTCCACAAAAAGTGGAGGGTACCAAAGCCCTGGGGGGCTAGGTTCCCACTTAGATGAGTAAAAACAGATCGAACTTGGTCATATGGCCGAGACAGCAGGTCGGAAAACCCCGACAAGTAAGCCGTGCCAGAACCCGAAAAATTGTGCAAAAATCACGAAAACCGGGTAGTGTCGCAGCTGACCTATTTTCGCAGTGCAAAAGTCGCGTGTGCGTAAAGTGCGGCACTGAGGTCCAGTGTCTAGCTTTATGGGCCAAAAATTGTGACCCCCGTTCCGGCTGTCTCTGGGCGTTTTCAGAAAATTTCGTTCTCTCGCTGCGCTGGTGTCGCTACCCGCGCAATAGGGCCGTGTGGAGCGCTGGGGTTAGAAATTTTAATGTTTTAGGGTTTTATGTGAGAAAAAAAACATAAAAATAGGAAAAATAAACAGCTGAAAAGAAGCCCAAGGGTCTGAAGTAGCTGGATATGCAGGAATATGAAAAACGACAGCGGTCGTAATTTAAAACCCATGTGGAGTCACCATTTGTTAGTATGAATCCTTTGTCGAAGTGTACGAAAAAGGACCACTTTAGCTACGCATAACTAATAGCCCTAACAACAAAAGTGGCTGCCAATATCTTCAGATCTGCGGTTAGTTGAACATAAAAGAGCTGCAAAAACCAGATCTATGCATGGAAAGACATTAAGCAAAAAAAATAAGGGTTTGCTCCATATACCAATAGACAAGACAAGAACAATTTTTGAAAGAATTTTTATATTAATGGGGCACCTGGGAGGAAAACAAGAAGGTGTATCCAATTCCCCTCAGTGGGATGGGTTCTTGGAAGTCCTCAGCACTTCAGATCTAAGATTTCTCTCTCTCGTTGGTGTAGAAGACCCACACAAAGAACGGAACTCAAAGGGAGCTCTCACAGCAAATGGCAGAAAATGGTGACCAAGTGTATAGATCCAGAGTGATCTAATAGGCAACAAAAGGTGAAGAATGGTAGGAAAAACCCTCCTATTTATAACAAAATATTGGGTCATTCTAGATCTTGGTGCGTGGGTTAACTAGATCTAGATCCACTTTTTATGGAATATTTTATTATATTTGTTGGAGGGAAAAGGTATTTGACTTGGGTCAAATCCCTTAATTTGTCAAAAATAAATAAATAAATGATTTATTTATCTTTTTAAGGAAGCGGTTAGAAGATAATCAAATAAATAATTATTTATTTAATTATTTAAGGAGGTGGTTGAAAGACAATTAAATAAATAGTGATTTACTTAATTATTTGTGGGTGATTTGGTCATATTTAACAAGGAATATCATCTAAATAAGGTTTAAATGATTATTCCTAGAAATAATAAGATAAATAAAGGTTTATCTAATTAATTTCTTTGATTTTGGGTTAAACATGACTGGGAATAATGATTAAATTATGGTTTAATTAATTATTCCATGAGGAAAATCAAACAAATATAGGTTTGTTTAATATTTCCTTTTGGGGTTTCCTGTTTTAACATAGTGAAAGCAGTTTTACTTAGGGTAAAACTGGTCTTACATGGTGTACTTGGGTCCATCTAATGATAATAGGTTAGATGACCAAAAAATGGTGTAACAAGCATGATAATCATAAGCTTTTCATGAATGATCTATCCCTTAATTTTCTGATGTAACCATTATATAGTTCTCAACCCTAGAGGTCGAAAGGTTAGCAGAGAACATCATTATTTTGGATCTGTAATTGTGTTCAGATTAATACAGATTATTATGTTATTTTTGTTACATGAGTTATTCTATTTAGTTTCCATTAAGTTCTTCCTCTACCTATTCTCTGCTAGGGAGGAAGGGCCCTCCTTCTTAGCAGGGATTGCAGTGATTAAAGTAGTTGTGTGTATGTAATTGTATTTCAGTTTATGTATCAATAGAGTGTTGTTGCTGTTGTTCAACTGAGAATATATCCGCTTCGATTTCAATATTTTATATGTTGTTACACATATGATATTAGAAACACCAGCTGGGTACTTGTTGTGTGGTGCACCATATAGATTAATTGAAGTGTGATTCCAATCTTGTAGAGCCTTTTACTTCTACATGAGTGATTTATTTCCATAATTTACTTTAGCAACGATTTATTTTCTTTGGAATTGCTTTTGGTTGGTGTATCGGCACAGACAGTGAAAATGTCATTGGAATAAACAGACGTCCCTGGATTGATAATTAAATGTGTGATGTTTAGTCATTTAATAGTGATTTATATAGCCCAATATTTTTGCACCGTTGTCAGGGTTGGCAATGACGATCCAATCAATTAGAGTTGTTTCTTAGAAGTGCAATTTCAGTGTGTTTTCATACAGTGTCTCCAACGACACAATTCCAGGCAGTAAGACGAGAGGTAAGAACCTGTGTAGCGCTTTAAAAAACTTGAGCGGGCTCACCAATGTCTTGCTGGGACACTTAGGAGGTTGAATTTCTGGGAATTTTGTTTTTTTTTTCTTAGAGTGTCTCTAGTGACACGATTGTCGGGCGGTAAGACGAGACGTAAGAACCTGCACATCGCTCTAAAAAACTTGAGAGGGCTCACCAATGTCTTGCTGGGACACTTAGGAGTTGAATTTTGGGTGTTTTTTAGGGTGCCTTCAGCTATATAGTCGTTGGGTGGTAAGACGAGAGTTAAGAACTTGCGCATCTCTCTAACAAACTTGGGCGGGCTCACTACTATAGAAACTGAAGCACTTGTAGGATGAATGGATACACATAGGGCCCATGTGTGCCAGGGAAGACAAAACCAACATCTACAAAGACCCCCCACTCTAATGACTACAGGAAATATGGGTTGTAATAAAGAAAAGAAGAGTGCATATTTGGGAAGGAAAACATTCTTTGGAGATCTGATTTCAAGGGCAGAAAATGAATAGTCCACGTCATATAGAGATAATAGGAAGATAGGACCATAAAAAGTAGCTACCATATCAAGGCCAAGACCATTGGTGTCTTTCGTGTCTGGATCTCACCATACTTCAAACAAAATATCCACTCTCGATATCAAAAATCTAGATTCAAAACAGAAGTGGAAAAAAAATTGATCAGGATCTGAGAATTTAAGGACACAGAGAGACCAGTGGGGAACATTAGGGACCTGAGGAAAAAAAATTGATTGATCATAAATTGGATGCTGGTAGTGTTGTTAAACAGTTGGTCCTAGAGTAGCCTGACCCTTCTATTTGTCAATCTCCAGTACACTCCGAGGTCAGTTCATCCCATCAGGAATAATCAGCCATGGGGGACGAGAATGTCAAGACATACTGTTACTTTTGAATTCCCAATAGTAGTAATACAGGATGAGGCTTCTATGAAGAATATCCCTTTATCATCCCTACCATCCTTTCAGGGGATGGATGTTGAATATCCTGATACCTTTATGTTTGAATTCGATGTGTTGTGTAGAGGTTATGACTACACTTCAGATGCCTAGAAGCTGAAATTATTCCCTGCTACTCTGAAAGGAGCAACATTAATATGGTTCATGAGGTTGGGTTATGGAATGATTCAAACCTGGAATGACAAGAGAGAGGCCTTCCTCTTTAAGTATCAGGACTACTGTCGAACTAGGGACTTGAAGGACGATATTTTTAGAATTGCACAAAAGGAGGAGGAAAGCATGGAAGACTATTTGGAGCAATTTCACTACAATTTACAGAGGTCTAAATTTAGTAATTTAGATCTAAAAATTATAAAGTCAATATTTTTAAGAGGTTTAAGAGATGATTTTCTGGAGCATTTGAACATAATAGGAAAACGATACATATCGCAAGAGACGTTTGATGAGATGATGAAGCTTTTCTTGCGTAGCTCAAGAGGATCAGCCAAGGGGAGATTTTCAGTTCGAGATCCTTCACTTCGGATACAGAAGTCCACAAGTGGAGGAATAACCAGAGCAGAGATGAAGAACTTATTTGAGGATTCTAAAACCGACCTCCTTAGCACTCTCTGTGCCCATATCACTATGGTACAAGTCAAGAAATAGCAAGCAGAAGGTGAAACAATCTTACCAATATTCTGTCCCCAATGCAAAAAGAAAAATTTGGAAAGAGGATTTGGACTGAATAGTGTCAGCATGTGCAACATATGTGAGTTGGTGCACTCTACGAATCAGAGTCCTGAGTTTCCCATACTGAAGGCGGTACTTCAAGAATCAAGTGAGGATGTTAAATATTCTTATTTCATAGAATCAAAGAGACCATGGTAGCCATGACCCCCAGGTATGACTTCAGATTTTTCCTCTTTTTATCCTTGGAATAATGTCTATAATAGTTAGCAATACCCATGGAAGTATCATACTCCTTCCTCAACATAATTTTCTTCACCATGGAACCAGTGGCCATCTCCTCCACCAATGCAATACCCTCCATCACAACCCAATCCTTGGGGTCAGAACTAGAGAAGCAATGGCCAAGGTCCAGTACCCCCACCAATACCATTGCAACAACATCAGTTACAATTGGCTTTTATTCAAAATCCTACACCTTTTGTTAGACCCTAATTACCTGTGCAACCTAACCCCAATCCAAATAATAAGGCAACTGAGAGCATGGATGCTCCGGTTGCCCTCCAGACTTATCTTATTACTCCTATCGAACTTAATGAGGTTCGACTTCAATCAATGAAAATAATCAGATCTGAACATACCCCCATTATTACCGAGGAAGGTGAATCACCCAGGAAGGATATGGATGATTCTGAGGCAGCTGTTACACAAGTAACATCTGATACAACACCTATTGTTACATTTGTAACAACCAGCTCAGGAGGGTCTGTTGTTCCTATAGAAGCCAATCTGAGTAAGGTTAATACATCTATGATAGTTGAGTCATCTGTTAGTATTCAGAACCCCCCATACCCTCAATGATTAACTCAAACTGAGCTAGTATCACAACCTAAATCCGAATTCCTCAGGAAGCTACAAAATTTGTATCTGCGGATTCCACTGTTACAAGCCTTAAAGAAGTCCCTATCCACGTTAAAATAGTAAGGGATATATGTGTCAAAGACCTTGAAGGAAACCTAAAGACCCTGCTACTATCCATGTCATGGGAAAATTTTATAATCTTATGATTGATTAGCCTTTGTTGACTAAATATAATGACCCAGCGAACCCTACAGTGACTGTCCATATCGATAATCATCCCATAACCAATACTTTGATTGATCTAGGGGAAACTATTAATGTTATGACTAAAGACCTCTTCATCTCTCTAGCACTCCATGGACTTAGACCTACTGCTACAGTGCTTGAATTAGCAGATAGGTCCCGTGTCAAGCCCGAGGGAGTGATTGAAGATGTGGTTATCACCGTGGCTTCCTGGAATTATTTGGTTGACTTTCTAATTTTACAAACCAAATCCAACCTGGGGGATCATCCTTTAATCTTGGGAAGACTGTGGCTAGCCACTGCAGATGCATATATCTAATTCAGGTCTAGTTCTATGGTGATCTCAGATGGACAGGCCACTCAGAACTTAAACCTTTATTCCCCAAAAAAACCTCATATGGATTCGAGTAGTCCCTGGTGGGAAGAATTTGCACCTGAATCTGATCTTTCCCTACCTCTTCCCATGCTTGGAAAAGCACAATACTTTAAGGATGAAAAAAAGGACGATATCATTAATGGCTTTTTTAGTAATTCACTTCCTGTTTCCTCCATTAGAGATTTGGGAGAAGAAGGTGAGGAAGATGACGCAATTATTGAACATTTGAAAACAACTCCACTTACTATCAGCAGTCCTATTGAAATCGAACCTAGAAATTGTTTAAACATCAATCATAACCTGACTACTGAAAAAAACAGATTGCTGATACAACTGTTACAGACATACAAATAGACATTTGCTTGGGACTATACTGATATGAATGGAATACATATTGGCCTATGCACTCACTGTATTTACCTTAAAGAGGATTGCAAACCAATTAGACAACCTTAATGCTGAATGAACCCCGCACTTAAGGAGATAGTGAAAGAAGAATTGCAGAAACTCCTTAATGCTAATTTCATCTACCTCGTTTCTGACAGTCAATGAGTGTCTCCGCTTGTCATATTTCTGAAGAAGAATGGAAAATGGAGAGTCTATTTGACTATAGAGAAATTAACAAGGCCACTCAAAAGGACCATTTTCCTTTACCATTCATTGATCAAGTCTTGGACACTCTTTCTAGAAAAAAATTATTTTCATTTTTAGATGGGTTTAGTGGCTATAATCAAATACAAATTACCCCAGAAGACCAAGACAAGACAACCTTTACTTGTCCATGGGGTACTTTTGCATACAAATTCCTTCCCTTTGGCCTCTGTAATGCACCAACAACCTTTCAAAGGGAAATATTGGTTATTTTTTCTGATCTTTTGAATGACTGTCTTGAAATATTTATGGATGATTTTACACTCTACGAGGATGCCTTTGAGATGGAATTAACTAACTCAGAAAAAGTGTTGGAACACTGTGAACAAAGTAATGTTGCTCTGAGCACGGAGAAATGCCACATGATGATGACCGAGGGAATTGTGCTGGGACATTTTATTTTAGCAGATGAAATCAAGGTAGATCCTGCAAAAATTGAGGTAATCTCAAAAATCCCGACCCCTAAGACTCGGAAGGAGGTACGTAGTTTTCTGGGACATGTAGGATACTATAGGAGATTTATAGAGAATTTTTCAAAGATTGCATCTCCTCTATTTTCATTACTTATGAAAGATGCGGAAATTGTGTGGACAGGGAAGTGTGAGCAGGCCTTTTTAAAATTAAAGATCTGTGTAACTACAACACCAGTTTTATGAGGACCAAACTGGGAATTGCCATTTCATATTGCTACAGATGCATCTGACATGGTTGTGGGTGTTTTTTTGGGGCAGCTGGCGGAGAAGAAACCTTATGCCATTTATTACATCAACAAAAACTTGACTCCAACAGAATTCAACTACACTGTTACCGAGAAGGAATTCCTAGCAGTAGTGCATGATATCAACAAATTCAGCACTACATCACTGGGTATCAAGTATTTGTACACACTGACCATGTTGCAATTCGATTTTTAATGAATAAGCCGATTACTAATGGTAGAGTTACACGATCGTTATTTCTGTTACAAGAATTTGATATTACTATTTTATATAAACCCGTAAGAGATAATGTAGTTTCTAATTTCCTTTCTAGGTTAACTATAAGTGATGACTGCACTACCATTGAGGATTATTTTCCAGATGAGTATCTTTTTGCCATCTCTACTCACTCAGCATGGTATGCAGATATAGCCAATTACCTTGCTACAGGAAAATTCCCACACCAATTGTCTTCCAAAGAAAGGAGGATTATACAACAGAGTGCTACCTACTCCTGGATAGAAGGCAATCTCTATCACACAGGCCCAGATTTTCAGATTAGGCAATGTGTTAGATAAGATGAGGTATTTGAGGTCTTGAAGGCTTATCATGAGGAACATTTTGGAGGGCACTTTGCTGACAAGAGGACTTGACATAAAGTACTCTCAATAAGGTACTATTGGCCAACCATATTCCAGGATGCCAAGAAGTTTGTGAAAGGTTGTGATAACTACCAAAGGATGGGCCGGCCTCTGAAATCAGATGAGATGTCGTTATAGCCTTAGATAGTAATAGAATCATTTGAGAAATGGGCCCTAGACTTTGTGGGGCCAATTAATCCTTCATCACAACAAAAAGAATACATATTGGTTTGCATCGATTATGTCACAAAATGGGTCAAAGCAAAGGCACTAACTAGAGAAATAGAGAAGGTTGTTTCAGTCTTCCTATTTCAAGATATTTTTGTTCACTTCAGGATACCTAGAGAGATAGTGACAGATGGGGTACCTCAGTTCAAATCTCATTTGATCAATAAGTTGGTTGAAAAATATGGAATTCATCACATAATCACTACACCATATCACCCAAAAGAAAATGGTCAAGAAGAAAGCACCAATAAAGTCATTGAGGGAATCTTAACAAAGACAGTAGCTAGCCACCGAAGAAACTGGGCTAAGAAACTTCCAAAGGTACTGTGGCTTACAGGACAACATGGAGGAATACTACAGGCTTCTCACCATATGAACTAGTGTATGGTAAGAATCCCTTATTCCCCATAAAATTTGAAATAAAGACATTAAGAACAACATTGCAGGTCGATTTGGATTTGAGTACAACACAGACTCAAAGAATGAACCAATTCAAAGAGTTGGAAGAGAAACGACTGGCTGCCATTCAAAAGACAGAGATCATTTAGTAGCAAAGAGCTAGATGGAATGATGGGTTTATTAAGAAGAAAAAATTCTAGAAAGGAGATTGGGCTCTTTTTTATGATTCAAGGTTCAAAGATTTCAAAGGCAAGCTCTGCATCAGATGGCTAGGTCCTTACAAAGTGGATACAGTCTTTGACAATGGGACTATATAATTGGTCACCATTGACAGTGCTAAGATGTCGTTACTAGTTAATGGGCATCGTCTAAGTTTATATCATCAACCCGATTTGAAGGAATCATTTGTCAACATTGTCGTGGACTCTGATCTTCATGTTACGATAGCAGGGGAACATTCTCCTGTGCAGCCTTAAAAATTGAAATTCCAATAAGTGCAGCAATTGAAAACCACCTTTGTGGAAACTGTTACACCTGTTAAAAATAAATAAATAAATAAAAATAAAATAAATAGATAAATAAATAAAATAAAAATAAAAACAAAAATAAATCTAATTGTGAAAACTCCTTTCTGGGCCGCAGTCAGACAGTCTGTAACAGCTGAAAGCCACTCTTGTGGCAGCTGTTACATCTATGTTTTTCTTCCTGAAACATCATCTCCCCTTTCTGGTTTTTTTTATAGGATGATGGTATTCATGTAATTTCCTTTTATGTACCAATTTCTCCTGATTATTATGTTTTTCTAAGAATAATCAAAGGGTTGTCTTGGCTATTACACATGTAACAACGGACAACCATGAATACTATTTTTTATTTTTAATCTTTATGATTCATTCCATAAAAAACAATAACTGTGCCGACATTTATTTGGCTTCTTTTGAAAGGCAAGATCCTAACTGCAGAAAACCTTAAAAAAATAGGTATCATAGGACCTTCAATCTACCCAAATTGTCAAAATGAATATGAAACTATATCCCATCTTTTCATCCAGTGTCCCTTCACAATTCACTGCTGGTCAGAGCTCTCCAATTTCTATCAGCCTAATTGGAATACTCTGAATTTTGTTGTTGATATGCTTTCCTCTTGGAAACTCAGCTTCCCTTGGAGAAACAGGAAGACCAATCTTTCGAGAAGGGTTTGGAACACTCTCCTGGATGTAGCACTGTGAAATATCTGGCTCTCCAGGAATAACGAAATTTTCAGAGGTAAAATGCCCTCCTACAGGAAGTCGTGCCATAAAATTTGGAGTCTCACCTTGGAGATCATATCTGTTAAGAGTAATTTTAGAATAGATCCTAATGATCTCTGTGAAGAGGAAAATATTTTTCTTCGAGATCTTTTGGTGAATCAGGTGAATCCCCCACTGAAACCTCACTACAGATCTGATATCACTTGGAAAATCCGTCTCAGAGAGATCGACTTCATCGATTGGATTAAGACTAGGGGCAGACCCACGTTTTTCTTTGATGACGCATCCAAATCCAATACTGGGTTTGCCAAGGCTGGTGGTATTATAAAAAATATGATGTGGAATCACCCTTACTACCTTTGAATGGAGTTTGGGAGTCCAGTCTAATAATCGAACTGAGGCTCTAGGTCTTTACCAAGGTCTTTGTCAACTCAAGAAACTAAATATTCAAAATGCCATCATTCTGGGTGATTCCTCAATAATTATCAGTCTAATGGTGCACAATCACCCTGTCGCAAATATAGTTCTTCATCAAATCATCAGATGATGCCAAATCCTTCTCAGTGAAATGAAAGATGCCTCTTTCTATCACATCCTCCGAACCCTCAACAAAGAAGCTGATCTTTTTTCTAATCATGCATGTGCTCGATCTTCGGGCCTTCTGTAGTGCAACGAATCTTTATTCCCTTCCCCTCTACCTTAATCATGATTTCTGCTACTGATAGATTTCTCCCAATTCCCATATATGGCTTTTTTGAATGTGCTTGTGACTCTGGTACTTCTTATCTCTTTACACCTGTGACTCCTCTACCTTGGATCCTTCTCAGCAAGGTGCCCTCTCTCCTTTGCGCCTTCATATATCTATGTTTCCCCGACCTTTTACTTCATCGCCTCTCCTATATCCAGAGTGTTATTTTCGGGCCAAATCGTAAAGCTCAAAGCTGCTGGTCTTCTTGCCTTCAGATCCTTTTCTTAATCATTCTGCAGTCTCCATTAAGCACTTCTTGTGTGGTTGACTCATTATTCTCCTCTCCCTGCCGCTATCTTTCTCCTCTTAACTGTTCTTGTGCAGGCTGGACCTGTGTTGATATTTTTTGTGCAGGTTGGCGTTATTGCTCTCCAGGTCTCTTCATTCTCTGACTCTCGGCATGGCTAGGAATGAAGATTTCTTGCACTATGCATACTTGCAGGAAAAGCTAGAACAAATCTGTGCTCATCAGAGAACTCTTGAAGCCAAGTTAAAGAATGATGTCAAAGCCCTTGAAGATAGACACACAGTTGATGTCAATTTCTTTCTCTCAAGAGTGTCTTCACTCCAATCTCAGTTTGATAAACTTTGCAACAAGTGTGCCCACGCTGAAGAATAGATACAAATATTAAAATATATGCTTCAAAAGCACAATGATCCTAGTTTTGATTCCGATAACATAAGGAACACGGGAAATGAAGAAAATCCAGAGAATTCTACTATGCACCAAATTAGTCATATAAACATTGACTAATTCTCCTCTTGTCTATCAGCATGTCCTTTAAATATGTTTTACTGCTTTCTTAGTTTTTTCACATATATAAATTTACAGTATTTTTATTCCTATAGAACACTAGAATCAAAAGAATTGTAAGGCTTAATGTAGCTATCTTCTCCACTGCAAAGAAAGAAATTCTCCATGTAACCTTGGAGCTCTAGCTCCTTTTTATTTTTTGAATATATTTAGCAACCGATTTTGTAAAAATAAAAAAAAAACAATAACTGTGCCAGCCAAATGAAATAACACGAGCACTGCAAGTAGGACACCGCCAATACAAAGTCTCCATCCACGCCACCTTAGGTATGTTAGTAAAAAGGTAAACGATGTCATTGATGATTCGATGATTAATTGGTAAAGTAATGATACTCCTGTGACAGCCGTGGGTAGCCGTCACCATTAAGGTGGGGGGGGGGGGGATATGTCTTGAAATCATTGCAAAAAGTTGTAATCATAAATATCTATCAAATCTGCATGCACCTAATCAATAACAGAATTCCTAATGATGACCGAATCTGGTTGGAAAAGAGCGTGAGTATGAAATCCCATTACTTTCCATAATGAGCCATTTGTGAATATTAGTCTGAGGTACGATTTGGTAAATCTGTAAAAGTTGTCACCTTCCATCAACCTCCTTGACTGAAACCTTGCATCCTCATTGTAAACTCGTTGATTGGGATAAGCAGAGACACCGAGAAGAATCTAATTCAAAGACACAGTAATGTTATAGTGGGGTTGAACAACAAAGGAGAAAATTCAGAAACGAAGTGATATTATAGTGTGGTTGAACAAAAAGAAGCAAATTTAGAAACAAACAATAGAGATGGGTGGAGCAGCGGTCAGGAATGAACCGGATTCTATGGACGCTCTACAAAATTATCCAAAAGCCTACCATATATTCATAGATGCTAGATGGATTGAGTTTTTCCAGAAGTTTGAAGGCTCAGACGAGGCAGTGGCACTTGAATTTTCTCATAACTTGAAAAATAATCAAACCCGAGTAAGGGGCATGCAAGTGGAGGTGAATGAAGAGGTTATTGCCCAGGTAAATTCATTTCCAGTGGAGGGGTGAAGGTGGTTTAATAGAAAAATCAATGACACCTCCTTGAAAGAATAATTCCTAGTGGGGGAAGAAAAATTGGAGAATAAAGGGAGAGGAATTGACAGATGTCACTTCCTCATCCTTGGGAAGATGTTGCCCAGGGCTTAATTAAATATAATATCACTTGTGAGGGAAGATCCACGATAGTGTTCAACTATCACTTTCCTCTTCTTAATCACCTGTGGCACCAACAAAAAATTAATCTTCCATTCTATTTGTTAGGGAACATCAAGCATATGGCGGCATCATTGAAAACAATAGCACACCCAGAGGCATGTGTGACTAATCATAGAATCATTAACCTAATCGTGATAGATTCCCTAGGCCAACAAGGAAAAAATTGGGAAGAATTCAAGAGAAAGAGGCCGAGGACAAGCCATGGGAAACAAACCACGGCTTCAGGAGGAAGTCGGGCAGAGGTGGAAACCCAGACTCATCCTGCTGGAGTTAGGATTGGGAAAAATCCTATTGATGAACCAACTGGGATAGAAGACCAAAACAAAGAGTGAAAGTCAGCATACTTGCATAACCTTTGCCTATAACTGAATAGCAGACAGAAGCAAAAGTTTTAGAAGAAGAAAGGCAACCCTCCTCATCAGGTAAGGACGAAACCAATGCCTTGTTTTTAGAAATTGAAAGTCTAAGAAAGGAAAATGAAGAATTAAAGTGGAAATTATCTGAGGGGAAGGAAATGCTGGTGTCTGTATGCATAACATGTTTTCAATACTTAACAAAAGTGGGATATAAGGCCCGTAGAGAAAATATTAGCCCAATGGAAACAAAAACAGAACAGCAAGAGGCTGCTACACAAGAACCTGCTGATGATACTGTTGTTACACAAGAACCAGCAGTTAAAGCAGAGCCTCCCTTAATAATTGACCTAGATGCTGATCCACAAGAACTTGTGGAGGCCACTCCTATTATAGAATAAACAAAAATGGACACAGAGGCTACTCGAGGTGGAAACAAAGGGGCTGACACACAAGAAGCCATCGAGGATGCTACTATTACACTTAGAACCAACAGTAGAGGTGGAACAACCCCATGGAGCAGAGGTTGGTACACCCATTGTTGATGAATATATTGAATGCAGGAGAACTCCATGTCCCATTTCGGGATGGAGTTTTGAGAAAATCTTTCTAATTTGTGAGTTACAAAAGTGGAAATAGGAAGAAATCTCCCTTCGAGAGGGGACTATTTCACTAAAGGAATGTTAGAGAGAAATAGATACTTTACATGAAAGATGGATGAAAGTAGAATTGAAGAAAGGATGGGAGGATTATAAGAAGAAGGAAACTTTGAAGAAATAGTAAGAACAACTGCTCCTGTTATAGGAGCAGGTTCAAGACCTCACCATAGACAAGCAAAAACTTCATGAAATCGCCCTCAACTTGCTGGGTTGTAAGCGACCTTCTCCATCCTATCATATTTTTCTGTGGGAACATTACTTCTTGTTTCAATTGAAAGCCATTATGGAGGATAGACCTTATTTATGCTCTTCCACTAGTACATTTCTAGATGTTTTCCGTGCCTCCGATTTTGATGAGAAAATCTTGTTGTGTGAGTTATTCTTACACAACATTATTTATGAACTTGTGAGTACGAAGATGGTTGTGACAATATTATCCTATATGGGAGATCTTCCATTGAGGGCGTGTGTGTCCTTCATGAAAAATAAGATTGAATGGCATCTGGCCATTAAATCTATGGAGACTACTGAGGAGAAGACGACATTGTGGGTTCGGGCAGAACCATGATAAGCCGCTGAGTTGAGATGAGAATTTAGGAGAATGCTGAGTACCCCTGGGATTAAAGAATTGACTGCCACTTACATAAGAAGAATTGTGAACTTCTTCCTCAATCAGTTCTCAATGATGAAGAGTCGAGCTTTGACAGGGTGCTTGAAACACACGGAAGCCAGCAGTGTTGAGCTATTGAAGGGGGATCCATTTTCATTCCAGAATTTCATGGTGGCTGTTACACATGTACCAGCTTATGCACAAATTGTACAATCCCTTGGTGCTTTGTGTTTGGGTTTAAGATTAAAGTTTTGTTTGATCTGGCTGCCAATTGAGGATTACCAGATCAATTATGAATTGATTAAGTATGAGTCAGAATCCTGGGTATGGAATTTGATAGTCAATTAGGGATACATGTTTGTAGACGAAGATACAATTGGTGCTTATGATCTCACCGACCTGCACCGAAGATATTCCCATGAGAGATGAGTTTGCATGAGAACATGCAAGTATTTCAATTGGAGGGAGATGTTGGGTGCCAGTTTTGTACACTTTTTCTACCTTTGTTTTCTCTTTTTTTCCTCTTAGTTATAACCAATGGGAGTATTTTGCCTCTTTCTCCTACCTTTCTACCCTAACTTGTGTTGTTTCACCTTGTTTTTATTACTTTTCCAATTAACCAATTATTATAATATATCGTACCTTTTTATGACTAATTGATGGTGAATGTTTGGAGAAGATCTATGGTCATTGTGTTGTCTTTTCATATGTCATTTATAGCACCGAATATCCCGAGCATGAAGTTCATAGAAGCAGTTAAGAGGGTGTTGTTATAGAAAAGCGATGTTGTTACACCTTGCTATTATAGACCCACTGGAAAACTGTTGTTACATTCTGCTGTTACAAACTCGTTGGCGAACTGCTGATACAATTTTACCATTGACTAATCCCGTCAACACTTGTTGTTGATCTGTCGTTTGGTTGTTACACTACAGCTATGATTATATTACGATAACTGTTTAAGTTGTTTAGAATTGTATTTTTGGGATAACATCCTAAGGGTGGTTTTGATTGTAATATTTTATTTTATGGTCAGAACTTTATTAGGAAGTGGTTATAACTATATGTGTTCTAATTTGATCAGCGTGAGAATCATAATATTTTTATGACTGATCTATCCCTTAATTTTCTGATGTAACCACTATAGTTCTCAGCCCTAGAGGTTGAAAGGTTAGCGGAGAAAAACATTATTTTAGCTATGTAATTGTGTTCAAATTAATATATATTATCCAGTTATTGCTATTACATGCGTTATTCTATTTATTTTCCATTAAGTTCTTCCTCTACCTGCGCCATGCTAGGGAGGAAGGGCCCTCCTTCTTAGCAGGGATTGCAGTGATTAAAGTAGTTGTGTGTATGTAATTGTATTTCAATTTATGTATCAATAGAGTGCTGTTGCTGTTGTTCAACTAAGAATATATCCACTTCGATTTCAATATTTTATATGATGTTACACATATGATATTAGAAACACTAGCTGGGTACTTGTTGTGTGGTGCAGCAGATAGATTAATTAAAGTGTGATTCTAATCGTGTAGAGCCTTTTACTTCTGCATGAGTGATTTATTTCCAGCATTTTCTTCAACAAAGATTTATTTTCTTTGGAATTTTTTCTGGTTGGTGTATCGGCACAAACAATGCAACTTTCATTGGAATAAACAGACGTCCCTGGATTGATAATTAAATGTTTTCTGTTTAGTCATTTAATAGTGGCTTATATATCTCAACAGCTGAGATGGAAAAACAACTCATCATGATGCCACCTCACAAAGTTGGAAAAATGGCCATCTCAAATAAGGCTTAAAAGGTCTTAAATCGAGTGTATCAATTGACCAACAGCTCATCATATCAATTTGGTTCAATAGAGATGGTACAATTTGAATTGAAGAAAAAAGGTCTAAATATGATTGCGATGGAGGATGACCCCGCTACCCCTTGAAAGATGGTAATACACAACTTCTTTGGCCAATTTTTGTCTTAGAATACCATATCAAGTCATTTACAGAGTTTCATGCATGTTTTTGGATTTAAATAGAAAAAATTGCAAAATCTGGTGAAGTTAGGCAAGTTCGTAGCGAGCTCCATGCTTGAAGCTGAGTTTTCTGTAGAATTTTTTGAAGCAAAGATTCCAAAAAATATCATGTCAGGGGTAAATAACGACATGCGTTTACCTTATTATACCCAATGAAGACCCTCCAACATTCATAACGGTCAAAGGTTATGCAAAATTTGATTTTTGAGTTTGCTACGAAATGGGCGCTACAAAATTTCATGTACATTGGTGATTTAGCAGTCAACTTCAAGTTCAATTTATGACCAAATGAAAAAATAATTTTGGAAATAAGAAGGGGTTTTTTATTCAACAAAATCCCATATACACAAGCGTTTCTTAGTTTTTGAAAATCCACCAGAGTTTGGAAATTATGCGCGAATCTTTGAGGCCTACTTTTCAGATTTTTCATCAACTATATTTGTGTAAAATTTTAAAATTCGACTTGGAAGAGGTCCATCTCAACATCCACGTGGCATAATGACACATCAATGGTCTAGTACACTAAAAAATTTAGATGGTTGAATTTGATAAGGGTTATCGAAGTGATTTTTTGAGCTATTTAATGAAAGAAAAGTCCTTTATGTATTGAAACTCTACCAAACATAAAATATCCCTAAGAAGTCTCCAAGTGATGTCATCCTATTTGAGATAGGTATTTTAGGTAGGAATTCAAAGCTAATTCATGTGGAAAACCAGTTTTATGACTCCTCACTCTATAAATGGGAGGTTTTGAGAATTATAGAAGGGTTGATGGATGTAAGGACCAAAGCTACTATTGTAATCTTTCCCTACTCAATTAATAGACAATTGTAGAAGCTTTTTGTTAAGACCTGAGATTTTATTTTAGTTCTTATATATTTATTTCCTTTATATTTTGAATGTTATCTCAGCTTTCTTGTTGGAAAAAAAGGAGGTCTCTCGACAAGACCCAGGTTCAGGCTCAGAGCCAACAAGATTCCGCTATAGTCTAGGACAATGCCGAAATTTTCACCTTGCCCAAGAGAGCAAGGAGTCTCACCCGAGGCATGACGTGACCTTACTGAGATTAGAAACTAGACCATTAATACTGAAAATAAATTATTAACAGCAAGCCATCTATTACCTAATATAGAGCATGCTCATCATATATGATTCGAGATACAATTTATCATCTAGCCATTAATAATAGGAAAATCAAAATAAAAATTTAAAATAGCCAAAACATGAAGAAATCAACCACTTTCATATATCCCATAACTCACAACACAACATCAGTCTGTTTCTATTAATTCAGGTAAAACATTACATAACATACTTGACAGATTTTATTATACCACATCACAATACATACAGGATCCATCGAGCTCCCCCAAGGCTCAGTATCCTCTATCTCCCTCTAACCCCCATGGAGTCACTCCTTCCTTTCTTATATACTCCTTCCAACTAACATTGTCAGTATTTGCCCATTTTTTTTCTCAGTTGTTCCCTTGAGCTCTGTTGCTTCCCGTCTCTTTTCTGCCATAGGCTCAGTTTCTAGGAGTTCCACTGTCTATTCGTTGTCTCCCATTCCTGCCATATGTGACATCACCTGTTTATGCTCTGCCATCTGTCTTCAGGTTTTCCGCAGCCACAACAGCTCCTTGCCTTTCTTGATTGTGCTCTGCCACCTGTTCTTTCCGCTCCTAACCTTTCGCAACTCAAAATTGTGTTGTTAAAAAAAAAGGCCCCAATAGGCCCTGACCACATGCTATTTACTCGTCTTGAGTCAATATTTTCCTTCTGTAATGGTCCCTATTTGTCCATCGGCTACTGCTACTGGAATAGTTCCCTTTGTTGTCTCCCTTTTCAACTTCTCCTATTTTGGATGGCCCTCCTTTAATATAGGCCCCAACTCTGGAACCTTGCACATAGCCTCTCTCCTGAGCTACATGAACTTAATGATTTATTCTTGCCATGCTTTCGTTACAGGGTCTGTCTTAGTGAAAACTTTGTCGGCGTGAGTTGCATCCATTACTTGTGGAAATTCATTAAACATCTATCTGAATTTGGGGTCCGCCTCAGATGCCAGTTGCTAAATTGTTTCCACTTTCTATTTTACTAGGTCTGATAGGTCCCTGAGGATTTGTTTTGTCTTCACCAAGCTCTCTTCGATTGTCCGAATTCGTAGCTAAAGTGTGTCAGCTTGGTCATAGAGTTGAGTGTTTATGATTGGGTCTGTTGTGCCCTTGATCTCAAGAATGAGCTTCTGTAGTTTTTTAGAGACAGGTTGAGCTTTCATTGTAAGTGATTTGGGGCACTCATGGAGTTTCTCTAGTAGGTTGTATGCCTGTATGAATGTCATTCCCAATGTCTCCTTCATATCTTGCATCTATTTCTGCCTCTATGCTACTTTTTTTACATATACCGTGGAAGGGTATGGTAGTGTTGATCTTGTTGCAAGTGCTTCTTTTAATTCCTGATTTTCTTAGCCCAGGGTGGCACATGCTACCCTTAAATGTATGGATTTATCAACCACCGAGCATGGTAGATTGTCTGTTGGTGCACTCTTGTCTACACTGGTGATTTTTGGCCATAGGTCCTTGAAGTTCTACGTGACTTGATCAAGTTGTTGCTGAAGGGTATCCCTCTTGTTTTGGAGTTGATTGCACTCATCAGTAAGTGCGATGACTTGTTGTTGTTGTTGTTCATACCTCTGTAGAAGATCATTGTGTAGATTCTCTACCTATTGCACTATTGTTTGTATAAAACTGAAGAGTTGTATGGGTCCCCAATTCTGTATATTGCCACTGCTCATCATTTATGGGCTTGGATTCCACTCCCTGAGTGGTTTCTCACTAGAAATAGATCGTTCTGAGTGTCCATGGGGAGATGTGGGTTGACTTGGTAGGACTGCTTGTGATTTCGAAACATGATGACTGGTGGATGGTGGTTTGGGTACGAATAGTTGTAGCAATAACATGGATTGCTGGAACAGGTTAAGTGAGGTTTCAGTAAGCGATGTATCAGAAATGGGTGACCATGCATGGATTAATAGCTCTAAAAAGGTACTTTGACCTAATGTGGTTGAGTTAACCTTAGTTACTTTTATTGTACCTGAGTTAACTTCCACCTCAACATCAATGGCCATTAAGGTGTATGCTAGTATTATATTGGAGATGGTCGCAGAAGTGGATGGAGTATGGGTTGAGTTATTGTGAAACTAGCTCCAAAAATAGAAGAAAAGAGATATCAATGCCTTAGAAATAAACCACTTCGAGGGGCAACCTAATGTTGTGAAACTAGCTCCAAAAATAAAATAAAAGAGATATCAATGCCTTAGAAATAAGCCACTTTGAGGGGGCAACCTCCAACACATTAAATGAATGAACAATTCTTGGATGATACAAATTACAAAACCTACTTTCTATATATAGGAGTCCATGGGGCCACAATGTAATCCTAGTGGGGCCACAATGTAATCCTAGTCGATATAACAACAATAATTTAAGGACACAATAATAACAATATGGGGGTTACAAGGGTACAATAATAACAATATGCGGGTTACACTAACAACAATAAGGGACTATACTAGTAATATAGGGACCTAACATGCCCCTCTCCTTCAAAAAAGTGTTGTCCTCAACGCTTGAGTAGCTTTGGGTGCTTCTGTTTAAAATTCTCATGCTCCCATGTAGAATCTTCAGTGGGTAAATTCTTCCACTTGATGAGATACTTTGAAATTGATTGATTCCGTAGCTGTCGAGTTCTTGTTTCCGTGACCGCTTCAGGTTCCGATATGATTTTTCCCTCCTCGTCAAGTTTTGGAAATAATGTTTGAACTGGAAGATTTTCACCTATAACCTTGTTTAAGCATGAAACATGGAAAATTGGATGCACTCGTGAAGAAGAAGGAAGCTCTAATTTGTATGCCATAGTACCAATCTTTTGCAACACCTTATAAGGACCATAGTACTTTGGAGATAATTTATTATCCTTCTTAGCTTTCTTGAGGGACATTTTTTGTATGGTTGTAGCTGTAAAATTACCCAGTCTCCTACATCAAAACTTCTCTCGTTGTGATGTTGATCTGCATGTTGTTTCATTTGACTTTGTGCCAAATTCAGGTTGTCCTTTAAGAGTTGGAGAACTTCTTGTTGATGCTCGATGTGATCTTCCACTACTTGAACCTTCAAATTTTCTCTTAAAGATGATGTGATGGATGGTGGATGATATCCATAAAGTGCCATAAATGGGGTCATTTTTGCTGTAGTATGGAAGGAAGTGTTATACCACCATTCAGCGAGAGGTAACCACTTGACTCGTTGTGTTTTTTTATCAGATATAAAACAACAAAGATATCCTTCCAAACATTTATTTAGTATCTTAGTTTGACCATCGGATTGAGGATGATAAGATGAGCTATGAGCTAATTGAGTACCTAAACAAGAAAATAACTTCGTCCAAAAATTTCCAGTAAAAATGGGATCTCTGTCACTCACAATAACCCTTGGGTTTCCATGTAGCTTTTGAATTGTGTCCATAAATGTAGTATCAATTGTACTTGCTTTAAATGGATGAGATAATGCACAAAAGTGTGCATACTTGGTAAGTCTATTAACTACCACCATGATGACACTCTTTCCTTCGGACTTAGGTAAACCTGTGATAAAATCCATTGAAATCTCCTCCCAACGTTGACTTGGAATGGATAAAGGTTGTAGAAGTCCTGGGGTCTTAATTGTTTCCACTTTATTCTGCTAGCAAACCAAACATTCCGCCACAAACTTTCGAACATTAGATTTAAGGCCATCCCAAAAAAATTCTTTCATCACCCTGTGGTAAGTTTTTAAAAATCTTGAGTGTCCTCCTAAAGGAGAAGTGTGCAATTCCAGAAGAATCTTTTGTTTTAGTTGGGAATTCTTACAAAGATATAAGCGATCTTTGTACCATAAGGAATCATTTTTCCAACTAAATGTATCAGATGTACTAGGATCTTGCTGCAACTTTTGAATGACTGTCCACACTTATTCATCCTTCTTCCATTCATCTATTGCTTCGGTTATCCAATCTGGTTGGATAATAGAAATGGCACAAAGCAATGCTTCCACCTCTTCATTCTTTCTTGAGAGTGCATCTGCAACAACATTAAGCTTTCCTTTTTTGTAGATTATTTCAAAGTCATAACCCAACATCTTTGTGACCCATTTTTGCTGCTCTTCTGAAGATAGTCTTTGTTCCAAAAAAGTGTTTAAGACTATCATGATCAGTTTTTACCTTGAAGTGTCTTCCCATTAGGTAAGTTCGCCATTTCTTTAGTGCATGCAGTATTGCTAACATTTCCTTCTCATAAATAGGTTTCTGTAAATACTTTCCTTTAATTGGATGACTTTCAAAAGCAATGGGTCTTCCTTCTTGCATTAAAACAACACCAATTCCATTTCCTAAGGCATCACATTCCACAATAAAGGTTTTTGTGAAGTCTGGCGTAGCTAAGACCGGTGCTAGGCACATTGCCTCTTTAAGATGTTCAAAGGCCTTAGTTGCTTCAGGAGTCCATGAAAATGCATCTCTCTTCAATAATGTTGTTAGAGGTGCTGCTATTCTCCCATAATTCTTAACAAACTTGCGATAATAGCCTGTTAACCGGAGAAATCCTCACAACTGCTTTATTGTCTTGGGGACTTTCCATTCCTTAATGGCTTTAATTTTGTTAGGGTCTACTTTAACACCCTCGTGAGATATAATATGACCCAGATATCCCACCTCTTGTACTCCAAAGAAACATTTGGATGTTTTTGCATATAATTGTTTCTCCTGCAATAGTTTGAGCACCCTGTCAACATGTTCAACATGATCCTTCCAAGACCTGCTGTAGATTAGTATATCATCAAAAAATACTAGCACAAATTTTCTAAGGAAGGGTTTGAAAATGGAATTTATCAACCCTTGAAATGTAGAAGGTGCATTGGTAAGGCCAAAAGGCATGACCAAAAATTCATAATGACCCTCATGAGTTCGAAATATTGTTTTTGGAATATCTTCAGTCTTCATTCTAATTTGATGATATCCTGAACGAAGATCCAACTTGGTAAAATAAATTGCTCCATGTAATTCATCCAATAATTCATCAATCACAGGAATGGGAAATTTATCTTTAATGGTGAGCTTATTGAGCTCCCTATAACCCAGACACATTCTCCATGATCCATCCTTCTTGTGTACCAATACTACAGGAGTAGAGAAAGAACTTTGACTAGGTTGAATTATACTCACCTCTAACATTTCTGCAATCATACATTCAATTTCGCTCTTTTGGAAGTAAGGATATCTATAAGGCCTGATGTTTGGAGGAACACTTCTTGGAATCAAATGAATAGCATGATCATGATCACGAATAGGTGGGAGTCCTTTGGGAGTTCAAACACCTTGGAATGATTGTCCAAGACTTGTTGGAGATCTGCAGAAATAGATGATTTTGATGTCGGAACTTCTAGTGAGCATAATTGTGCAATTACGCCTCGTTATTATTTCTTTATAAGCTTTTTCATGACATTAGAGCTTATTATCCTTCCCGGATTCCCTTCAATACCCCGTAATTCGACTTCCGTTCCTTCTGGAAAAAATTTCAAGAAAAGTTCTTGAAAATTAAAAGCTACCATCCCCAAAGATTGTAACCATTGTACTCCTAGTACAACATCAGCACCTCCCATAGGAATGGAAAGCATTGGACTAGTCAATACATATTCCCCCATGGTTAGCTTGATATTATGGCATTTTCCCGAGCAATTTATAGTTCCTCCATTTGCAACCATCACTTGACATTTTGGTGCTGGGTATAGGAAACAATTTAATTCCTTGGCTACCTTACAATGAATAAAATTATGGGTGCTACCTGAATCAATCAACACTATTACCTTTTTCTTCTTGATATGTCCTTCTATCTTGCGAGTTTGAGGAGTGGTAATTCCTACCAGTGCATTACACGATATGGTCGGATTCATTTCTTCCTCTTCTAGGGTTGGTTCCTGGTGTATATCCTCTTCTTGTTCATTTTCTTCTTCCTCTTCACAATCTGTGTAAAATAATTTCTTCTCAGCACACTTATGACCTTTAGTGTATTTGCTATCACAACTGTAGCAAAGCCCTTTTGCTCTTTTTTCTTCCAATTGTTGTGGTGTCAACCTTGTAGGTTGTGGAAATCTAGGAGTAGCAACACTTCCCTCTTTATAGAAGTGAGTAGTAGGCTTCCTTGTCGCCATAATTTTACATTCAATTTTTCTTGCCAACCTGAATGCCTTCTCTAATGAATCAGGTTCCAAAACGCAAACTTCATGTTGGATGTTATCCTTTAAAGTACCTATGAAGAGATCAATCTGGTGTTCCTCTGGAATATCAGTTACCCTTATATTCAATTTTTGGAAGTCCTCAATGTGCTCCCCCACTAAACCCTTTTGTTTGAGATTTATCAATTGGCTAAAGAAGGTGTCGCTCTTTGTATCCTCATAATGTGCTATCATTTCCTCCGTAAAAATTGACCAAGTGACAATTTTTTTACGGGAGCAAAGCCATCGATACCATACAAATGTATTTTGTTCTAAATGTAAAGTTGCAATGTTTACCTTTTGTGTGTTTTGCACATTATTGAGATCAAAATATTGCTCCATCTGTAGTATCCATGTTACGGGATCCTTGCCATCAAACTTCCTCATATCCATATTTGGAATATGGTGGTTCTTCCATCCAACATTAGATTTTATGAAATCAAGATTAACATTTATTTTGTTCTCATCATGAGTTTCCTCTACTATCTTTTCACCATTAGGAAACATTTCTTGTATCAACTTTGTCAAACCTTCCATGTCTGCTTTTAGATCATTCTTCATGTTTTCCATTTTTCCACATCTATCTTAACCATGTCATGTCTTAGATTTCTGTACCAGCTTCCTTTCATCTATCTTAGCTTCTTGACATTCTTCAAACCATCCATCTTAGATTCCACGCCTTTCTTCAAACCATACATCTTGAGTTTCCATATCTTGTTTCAAAACTACAGCTCATTTTTGTTTCTCACTTTGTTGAGAGCGAAATTTGTTGCATTTGCTCTTGTAATTTTGACATGTAATGTTGCCATTCTTCATCTTCATGAGTAATAGTAGAGCCTTCTAAAAGCTTAATGGGTGTTGAATTCTTTTTAGGGGCCATTTCAGACTCCAATATTGATATCTATTCTACAATAGGCCCTTGCAATCAATTCAACTTGATTCTTCAAGCAAGACTTATGCAATTCGGAAAAAAAATACACACCTTTTACTAGCTTTGAGGAGCTCGATAAGCAGAAATTAAATTATCATAATTGTAGATCCTCAATATCATGGTCAATAGCAATGTCCCACAAACTTCTTTCCAAATGTCATAAGTCAAGTATACCCAGGTTATCAGAAAATTTATGTCCAATATCCTGTGACCCAATTATGGGTGAGTTCAATACTGGCAGAATTGTATGACTTTCCCATGTGTCACTATTTCCTCCTTTGGCCTCACGGAAATTGATAAAAATGCAGAAACGGTGATTGGTTGGGTTAAGCCACGTGGATCAGACATTCCAAAATGATGCTCGAGAAGAGTTATATGATATTTTCCCCACTATAACCTCTTTGAGATGAGGTGGAAGCACAGAAAGACCTAACTTCCACGGATCATATCTCCGAAAATATTTCGAACCAGGCTCTGAAATTTTTAGACAATATTCCTCAAGATTTCGGCTTCACACCCTAAAAGTTTCAGCTTCTAAAACTTCGTAGAAAAAAAATTATAGCGCAAATGCCACGATGACCTGTTTGGAGCAGCGAAACCCTAGAATCCAAAGCTCTGATACCAAATGTTGTGTAACCAGCTCCAAAAAGAGAAGAAAAGAGATATCAACGCCTTAGAAATGAGCCACTTCGAGGGGGCAACCTCCAATACATTTCATAAATGAACAATTCTTCGATGATACAATTTACAAAACCTCCTTTCTATATATAGGAGTCCATGGGGCCACAATGTAATCCTAGCCGACCTAACAATAATAATTTAAGGGCACAATAATCACAATATGGGGGTTACAAGGGTATAATAATAACAATAAGGGGGATACACTAACAACAATAAGGGACTATACTAGTAATATAGGGACCTAACATGAGTGGTCTTTGGATGTAAACGATGTATGTGGTGATGAATTATGTACGTTGGGTGGTGACAAACCTGGTACATTGTGCGATGAAGATGGGCTAAATTGTGGTAATACAAAGGTGGTCTAAGTGCCTACCTCTGGTTATTCTTGAATTAGAATTCCAGTGACTACTGGTTGTGCCTGATCCTCGCCTTTGAGGTCAACCACTTGATCAGATTTCATGGTCTGGGCTCTCTTCCCTTTTGGTGCTGGGATGGGAGGGTTTTTTTGCTTCTTATTATGGAACAGAGTGATGGTTGGCTGTGGATGGGAGTGGAATGTGGTGGAAGGTCATGCGGTGAGGACAGGGGTTTTTGTTGATGGAGATGCAAAATTAAGCATTTTAAACTCAGAAAATGATGGAAATATAGTATTTTTTTCTCCAAGATTTTCCATTACCTTATTAAAAGCCTCCACTTGGGTGTCCAACTGGTCTAGTAGTGGTTGCAGTTGCAATTGTGAAATCCTTTGAGCTGTCTCGACCGACGTCTTTCCTGGAAGTGGGTTGGGAAGCATAGCATCAAACGAATACATTGCCTCCCCATTCCTGATTTCCATAGCTTCTCCTGGCTATGAAGAGACCTCTATGTGAAACGATTCCTCCGTTACCTGGAACTTTAGTGGCTTTTTGTGAAATGTATCACCTGCAACACAGTCTAGTTGAATCCAGGCTTTCTTGTGAGACACCCTGAGCCATACTTGAGGGAAGTACTATTTGTCCGTAGGTTCCTGGGGACCCTCTGCCATGTTTTAACCACATCTACCATCTATCGATACCATTCTACGAAGGCTTATTCATTTATTTCTTTGCTACTTGGGTCACCAGATACTCTCCATGGGGTGAACCTCAGGGCCATTGGTTGGTTTTTAGTGATCTCCGCAAGCTTCCGTCTTCTTGGTGGACTCCACTTCCACATCGCTAGAGCCATAATTAAATATCCATATATGAATCCTATAGCCCATTTAAATTTATCTTCACATGCCTCGAAGAGCTCTTGTAGCAAGAAAGCACACCAATTCAACCACTCTCCCTGTATACAGTGCTCTGTAACTAATATTATATCAAGGGTATATTCTCCCTTGGTATACTGCCTCATGGTATTACCTACTGGTGAGCCCTGGTATTGCACCAAGAGTGTTGTAACTCCCAGGGGCTACCATACCTAGGGTTTGTACAAACTTGGAGGTGACAGTGCTATATACACAGCAGATTCATTCTACTCATGTCATCCTCTTTTTCTCTACGAAAGGGTGCTACTTCTGGGGTTCTCAGTGAAGTTTGTCACACTTCAATGAAACTAAAAAAGATTGCAGTAAGGAAATGACAGAAAGGAACTAAACTAAATTTCTTAAAAGAAATGACAGGAAAGGAAACTAATTTAACTTGCTGAAAATAAATGGTAGAAAAGAAACTAATTTAAATTGTAGAAAGTAAATGATGGGAAGGAAACTAATTTAACTTACTGAAAATAAATGGAAGAAAATAAAATAATTTAAACCACACTTAACTTGGCTAATCAGCTAAACAAAACCTACTTATCTTATGCTCTATCTACCATGCCTCTATCCATGACTTAATTCTAATTGAAAAAGTGTTGATTTGCAGCTTGGAGAATAAATGGGGTAAAGGTGCTAATGGAGGGCTTAATCATATGGGACAAGGCTTATAGGTGGAAAGAGGGGTTTGAGATTTTTTAGAGCTTATAAGATCACAAATATGCTTTGGAGTGTGTAATGATCCAAATTTTTCATGACTAATTTGGAACATTAAAAATTTTGTTCATATTGTATAATAGATGAATAAAAGGGGTGAGGAGACCTAATTTCATGAATAACACCCCTCATAATGTAAAAGTTAACCTCTCAGCAGCTTATTTTTCACCTCCTAGTTCAAAAAGGGCCAATTGTATGAGGACAACGTCAAGTTGACCAAGTCAACCAGTGTAGCCTAAGGAGGAGTAGCTTGCCTAAGAAGACAGCGCAGTTTTGGAGGGAAGAGATTCAAATGAAGATGGAAACCCTAAGAGGTGGGACCCAAGGTGAAAGAGCTCACAACTTCATAAGGAGGAGAAGGGAAAATTTGTGGGGGTTAGCTTGTGTATTTCGATTTCTTGTCTGCTTAGACATTTTCTGCAAACTCCTACTGCTTAGCATAGTTTGGAGGGATTCTTGTTTAGGAATTCCTTCTCCTTCATTGAGTGATCTCTTGAAAGGGTTGTGCTTCATTTCTCCCACATCTGGATTATAGGCCAAGCACTTCTCACATCTGCAGCATTATTTCTGTAGCAGAGGACGTTGTGTTGTTGGGCAGTGCAGTGGGAGGGTTGCCTCATCTTCTCTTGTGCATTTCCATTCAGTGGAGGGAGTTTATCTTGCATTGAGGGAGTTGTATAGGAGATTTTATAGCTCATTCCAGATCTTGGCAGGTGGCCAACTCATGCTCCATCCATCACAGTGCATTTCACTGGGTAAACTACATTATTATTGTGAAAGTAGCAACTGCAGCGTTTGGTCCCTTGCTTGAGAGTTAATTCTTTGGAGAAAGGGCCAACCCTTCTCCCTGAAAGCTCTGTATTTTATTCTTACTGTATCATTTGTATATTTCAGCTATATTTATTCAGTGCTGTAGTAAACTGCATTCTTCAGTCCCATATTTGCAGATCTACATTTTATGCATTGTACTCTCATGTATCCCTTGCCAGGTATTCTTTATTGTGTATAAAAAGCAAGGATTCTCCATTTTCTTAGCCATTGAATGCTTGAGGTTTCCAGATCTGATATGTCACATTACTTGCTGTATAAAACCTAATGAAAATATGCTGATATTTATTCAGTAGTTTCTGCATGTTCTAAGCTATGGGGTTTGAGCTTAGTTGAGGCATATAGAAATGGGGAGATCTGTTTATATGTGATAGAGTCATTTGTTTCACCTCTAATTATGCATGTGAGTTGTATGTCATGTCATATAGGGAATCCAAGTCCCATTTCTCACTTGCATAGCATTATTTCCTGAGGATAGCTGTTTTGTGCTCATATGTTGCTGCAATTTTCCGCTAGTTCCCTGTGGGAGATCTGAAAAACCTACTTAGGGTTATTTCTTTGGGCTGAAATTCTATAAGGTAGCTGAATTATATATATATTGAGGCACCCCATCCTTGGAATGCCTTATATTCAGATTGGCTCCCTTATACATCATTCCCAAGGAGCTTGTTGCAACGTTTCCTAAATAGGAACATCACATATATGTAGGCAGAGACTGCAAAATGCCAGGTAGCCTCTGGTTCTCTCCCTTCTTTGGAAGGAGAAATAACCAGTAAATTCCTCAGTAGTCAATCTCTGGCACAAACTTGTGGTATTTCTGATAAGGGAATACTTCAGTGGTGTAAAAGCTGCTGATTTTCCTTTCAGAACATTACAGTGGTATCAGAGCTCTACTCTTGGCTTAGCCTATGGATTCCAGATCCACCCAGAAGGTAAGAAGAAGAGGAGAATGAATATGGATAGGATGGGGTTACTCTCATCCATTTTCAAACCAAAGAAGAGCCTCTCCAAGGAGGTTCAACTAATGGGAGAAGAAAGGCACAATGAAACTCCAAGAGGGTTTCAAGGTGGAGAAAGCTACAGTGAAACCTCTAGAGGGTTTCAGGAGGAAGGAGAATATGGGTGCACTTCCAGTTCTCAGGGAGGGAGTGCAGAGAATGGAGGGCCACAAGAAGAAGTGAGTAGATGGCTAAAGGAGGAGGAGCTCTCTTCCCCACTTGAGGAGGATTCTACCAGTGCTTCATGTTCATAAAGAGGCAGCCAACCATATCAACAGTTGGACCAGCCAACGCATTGCATAAAGAGACTCTTGCATCCCTACAAGATGTCTCAAGGGCTTCCAAAGATATGCAAAAATTTTCATGCTATAACACTTCAGAAGATTTCATGAAAGGCTTTGGAAATTTGTCTTCACATGGCCCAGGATCGAAATTCCTTCCTGATGAGGAGAGGAAAGCTTATACAATGCTGTGAAATATGGGCTTGATCCAATAAGGGATCAACACTCATTCCTTTGCACCCTTATTGAGTTGCATGTAGCATGAGGAGTTATGGTGCAAGGATTTGGGGAGCATCATGCATGAGGTGCCATCCCCTAATAATGTTTTGTTTTTAGCACTCTTGGGTTCTGTTGGATTCAAGGGGTTAGTTGGTGAGAGGTATCTCTTGAGAGACCTCCAATGGGTTACATCTCAACCCCCCATGAGGTGTAAGAAGGAATACTTGCTTGGGAAGATTGGTGGTCTTCATTGGGAATATGCCAAGGGAGAGGATAATCAAGGGCAACCAAACTTGGATGAGGGAAGATGGATGGAGAGTAAGAGGCTTGTGAGCCACTTTCATATCTATGACACAGGGCCGTAAGAAGCAAAGCTACGCTGGCTACTCAGGAGAGAGTTTGGCCATCATGAGACATATCCTATTTCCAAGGGTATGAGGGAGGAAGGAACTTGGCAGGGTACTTTCATCATGGGGCAGCAAGGAGTGTGGATACATTATGATGGCATGATCATTATGTTTTCACTACATAATGTGTATGATGGAAGTATGATGAGGCAACAAATATCTTTGTTGTTTTGGAGGATGGAGAGAGAGCAAGGGCAGGACTGCTCTCCCACTTGGCATAGTGCTACAAGGAGGAGGAATGTCACTATCAGGGTGCAAGGAGTGATTCGACCATGGGAGGTACTTCTCATATGTAGAAGTATTATGAGGAACACCTTTGGCAAGCTACATGTCAAAGTGTGGAGCTATGTCTTGACTAGAGCTCACTTGCATGAGCCAACAACGCTGACACTTGGTGGCTTGGGGTTGCTGGTGGAGAATTCACATGGTTATCCCACCTTTGAAGCACTTGAGGGACAATAAGGGGGTGATAAATTTTTTTTTGGATGTATTTATTACCTAATACAATATTTTCATCCTCTTTCCATTTCTATGCAGTGCTTGGCTCCACAAGGAGGTAGCATATTCATTAAGCTCCATAAGCAGTATTGGGCCAAACTATGTGATGGAGACAACCATATCTCATATGGCCATGGGAAAGTGTTTATTTCCATGCATGTTCATCTTATATATTCAGCCACCTAATATAAATTATCAGATGTAAGAGAATGCATTATTTCTCATGTACTAGAAGACAACTTTCCCTATCACTTCTTCAAGCAGCAGTTTGGAAAACTGCATTGTGATCACTTGGGAGACTGTTGGTAGACTGTTGAACACCATGAGACGTTTTGTACTTTCCCCATATTATTGTTGATTATGTTCTATTTTGATGATGTTGTTGTTATCCTTATGGAGAGCATGATTAGGGGAGTGACACATAAAAAGGATGTGTCCCTGTTGGGAGAGAACTCCCATATTTTCTGCAATGCATGTTCTAAGGGGAACATGGAAGGAGACATGGCCTCTACAAAAACACATTTGTTATTTAATGAGGAGGGCCATGAGATGGATGGGTTTTCATGTGGTATTGATTTCCTATCCATTATGTGTGTGATGGATTGGGCCAGCTTGATGCACAACGCTGGGAGCGAGACCTTCAGAGGTCCTTCTTTCTTGCCATGGGAGGGCACTCATGTTTGATCCCTTGATTGAGAGCTTATTCTTTGGAGAAAGGGCCAACCCTTCTCCCGAAAAGCTTTGTATTTTATTCTTCCTCTATAATTTGTATATTTCAGCTATATTTATTCAGCGCTGCGATAAAACTATGTTCTTCAGTCCTATATTTTTAGATCTGCATTTTATTCATTGTACTCTCAGGTATCCCTTGCCGGGTATTCTTTATTGTGTATAAAATGCAAGGATTCTCAATTTTCTTATCCATTGAAAGCTTGAGGTTTCTAGATCTGATATGCCACATTAATTTTTGTATAAACCCTAATGAAAATAACACTGATCTTGATTCAGTAGTTTTTGCATGTTCTAAGCTATGGGGTTTGAGCTTATTTGAGGCATATAGAAATGGGGAGATCTATTTATATGTGCTAGGGTCATTTGTTTCACCTCTAATTCTACATGTGAGTTTTATTTCATGTCATATAGGGAATCCAAGTCTCATTTCTCACTTGCATAGTGTTATTTTTTGAGGATAGCTGTTTTGTGCTCATATGTTGCTGCTTTTCCGCTAGTTCCCTGTGGGAGATATGAATAACCTACTTAGGGTTATTTATTTGGGCTGAAATTATGCAAGGTAACTGCATTATATATATATTGAGGCACCCCAGCCTTGGATTGCCTTATATTCAGATTGGCTCCCTTATACAACGTTCCCAAGGAGCTTGTTGCAGCATTTCCTGAATAGGAACATCACATATATATAGACAGAGACGCAAAAGGCCAGGTAGTGTCTAGTTCTGTCCCTTCTTTGGAAGGAGACATAACCAGTAAATTCCTCAGTAGTCCATCTCTGGCACAGACTTGTGGTATTTCTGATAAGGGAATACTTCAGTGGTGTAAAAGCTGCTGATTTCCCTTTCGAAACACTACAGAGTGGGAGGCTTGAAATATGCGATGGCAGAGTTATAATTGGCGGATAGAAATGTGATATGCGATGTGTGAAATCACAATTCACAATATCGCAAAGCTGGAGGAGATGCAACAGTGTAGCCGAGAGGAAAGTACGAAGTGCGAAATGTGATACGATCGAAACTGCAAAATGAAAAATGCGATGGGTGACATGGCAGTGGAGTACGGTAATATGGAAATCGAGGTTTGGAGGTGGCAATTATTAACAAAAACCAATAGAAAATATGATTTACAATTTGTGATGGGGATAAAAAATATGAAATGAGATTTGCGATCTGGATGACATCGCTGAGTGCTACAGTAATGTCACAATCGACGGTTGGGAGAGGCAAGTGTTAATGGAAACCAATATAAAATGCGATTTGTGATTTGCAATGAGAATACAAACTGTGAAATCAGATTTACGATAAGGATAAAAACTGCGAAAAGAAATTTGCAATCATATGATGTGGCAAAGTGCTACAGTAATGTCGTAATCGGTGGTTGGGAGTTGTATGTGTAAACATAAACCAATAGAAAATGTGATTTGCGATGGGGTTAAAAACTGTGAAATGTGATTTGTGATCAAGATGACATGGTAGAGTGCTATAGTAATGTCGCAATCGGCGGTTGGGAGTGGTAAGTGTTAAAGGGAAAAGGGTAAGGTTGATTTCTAAAGGATTTTCGACTGTTTTCGTTAATAAACGGAAAAGGTAAGGTAAAAAGGAGAATCACAAAAGAGTTGCAGAATGAAAAATAAAGAGGAGAAAAGATCCTACGAGATGCGAAGTGCGATAAGTGGGGAGTTTTGAGGAAAGGAGGAGGTAAAAATTTTAATGGTTTTTGTGAATAATAAGGGTGCAGCAACTGTTAACGAGAGAAGAAGGAGGGAATAGAAGGCACAACAACAGTGTTCAAGCATGAAAACAGAGCTATAAAATGAAGTGGGACGGCTTGTTGAACTTTTATGGGATAATTGATACTTATTCCTGTAATCAAACCTTCTGATTCATGCATGAAAACAGAAAAAATGCGTGATAAAAACAATGAATAGAAAGATTTTTTTTGGATTGTGGGGAGGTCAACCCTACTCGAACTTTATTGACAGAGATGAGAGGGAAATTCTTGACCACAACTTTTGGATTTTTCCTCTACTCTATTGCTCTCGTAAGAAAATGAATAACTACAACAATAAAGTGAAAGCAAAAAATAAACAACAATGAAACTATCAAAAGCATAACTAACTAAATAGTAGAAACAAAACTAGATAAATGATAGAAAGGAAAGAATGAAACATCAGAGAAGCTAAGGCACATGGATTGGGCCCTAACCCACGAGCCTCGCTCCTTGAAACTAAATCAATAAAACAACATCTGAATACTCATTGCATTACAAAAAAAAAGTCTTATTACATCCTGAAGGTCTTAAACAACAAAATCCTAATAGATTGGAAAATAATAGCATGGGATGGAATGGAAATGGAATCAACTAGCATCGAATGGATCGAAAAATCAACCAGAATCCCCCAGAATCGGCCCTAATTAGCTCTTGATCAAATTTATTTATCCTCAAGGGTAGCTACCAACAACTCCCTAGAAAATAGTGATTGAGTCCACTTTGACTCCAAGTAAACCATAGATTGAGTGCACATCATCTTCAGTTTGCTTGGCTGCCTTTTACAGTTAAGGAGGGTGGACAAACCCCTTGAATATCTCCAATATTTCTCAAAAATTTCCTGATATTGTGCTCATTTATTCTTCGATCTTGATCTTCCAGTGGCAGGGAGCAAGTCCCTAAATTATCTCCGTCTCCAAATCTGCATAATCTGCCAAATATTCTCACAATATTCTACAAAGATAACCAATATTAGGCAAAAATATGCAATTACCTTTCAACCTTCCTATTAAAATGTTAAAGCATAAGAAAACATTATTAAGTGCATAAGGAGAGATTTAATGTATATTTTATGTGCATAAGGAATGTTAGATGGACATTATTTTATGTCTAATTTAGAGGCCCATCATCAGCCCCTACTGAAACTGTTGCTCATCCTCTGAGCAACCTATCCATCCTCCTTTCCTTTTGGTTCTTCCTGCATGTTGGCTTATTTCGTTTTATGTTTATTGGCCCATGTGTTGCTCCTCATGCTAATATTCTTGCTATTCTTCTTGCATTTCTTCTTGTGGGTGTTGCATGGAGGTCCTCAAATGCCTTAAGCAAATTTGTATTTTGCATGCCAAGAGGTGGTGGGTCCACCTTTTATTTTATTTTTTCTTTTCTTTTCCTTTCTTTTCTTTCTTTCTTTTTTTTTCTTTTTTTCTTTTTTAATTTAATTACATGCAGAATAAACTCACAACTCTTTTTATTTGAACTGAGTTCACCTTGGTTACCCCTTTGGCGCTCCTTTTCTTCCATTACATGAACTGCTTACTACCCACTTTCTCAAGTCCTTTTTACTTTTGTCTTGTTCCTCTTCTTGGTGGAAAAGGTGAGGCTAGTCACTAGATAAGGCTGAGGTTGCTCTGCTACTGATTTTGGCTATATAAAAAAAACTTTCCTTCTCACACTTTTTAATTTTTTCTTAAGCTAAAATATATTTGAAGAAAGGTTTAGATGATTGCATACCTGACCCTTACCATTGATTTGTTTTTGTAGGTGATATTGAAGCTGTTGATATGGATGTGGAAGCTGTCTTCGGTGGTTCTGAAGCTGCATGTGATAATTTGCTTGAATTCCTTTTGGAGCTTCTGAGTATAGGAGGAGGAAGTCCAAGTTTGACTACCTTTAACCAAGGTGTTGACCGAATTTTCTTTTTGTGCCAACTTGTTGTTTTTCTGCTTGCAAAGGTTGGAGGGAACTTGCATTCATTAGAGAGAGATTCATGGAGAAATGAAATTTTTTATTTTTCTTAAGGCCTACTAGTTGCCTCAATGTGGTTTTCCATTAGTAGGTCTGCCTAGGTACCTTAAAGGAGGTTTTCAACTAGGATCCTTTTTTTTTCTCTTTTTTTTTTCAACCCAATGACCGCCTCATGGAGGTTTTCAATCAACGGACCAATCTCATACACCTCAAAAGAGGTTTTCACCTAAGATTTTATTCTTTTCCCCTTTTTTTTCTTTTTTAACTTTCCTACTCTACTTGAAAAAACAAAACCTTTTTCAACTATAGAATACTTCCAATGGAGCCATGTACACATCAATATGGCATATAAAATCAGGTGGACACTTGGAATACATGGTCTGGCATGTACCTGAATATAAGAGATAAATTTATTTGATTGTGCTTGTATCAAGTATTGTTGGAGAAGAGTGTGTTGCTGCAACTTAATAACTGTTTGGAACCATATTTCAATATATTTTCAATGTCCTTGGCGCACTTGCTAAGTTGGATCACCTTGGATGTCCTCTTCTATTATGACATTCAAATCTTCCTGTTTTTGCTAATTTTTCTATTGAACACATGGAGGAAATGCTGGTAAACATGAGGAAAATTTCTCAAAATTTGATTCTCATGCCAGCTCTTCATCAAGTGCAACCCTTGATCTTTTGATCTCCTCATTTGGATATTCTTCTTCTTGATGTCGTCCTTCAATGACATCAGTAAAATATCTTCTTTGCAATACCTTTCTTGAACTAAGATGAATACCATCTAAATCAAGAGGATATGTTTGGTAGTGTTGTACCTCAACATTGTAAGTGGGTTGAGATACTTCATGGTGTTGGTTTGGAAATGGTGGCATATGTAGTTGACTGGGGGTGGATATATGAGATGGATGTGGTTGAGGTTGTGGTTGTGGTGGAGGTGGATGGTAGGGATAGCATGGAGTTGGGTATGGAGGATATTGAGGGAAATATTGAGGATATTATGGATTTTCACTATAAGGTCCTTGCCAACCATGTTGCCACGATTATTTTTTGGGTTGAGATGGCCGAGGTTTCCAAGGAGGGAGTGTGTCCCAATTAGTTTGAGATGGATGTGAATAATCTTGAAATTGTGAAGTGAGTCCTTGCATCATATCAATTTGACTAGGCTGCCAAGATTTCCTTGGAGCTACATAACATAGATTCTTTGGTGATTGTATTGCTCCATTATCTTCCTGGTAAACTTCCTTGAACCTAGGGAATGATGGAATACATTTAGTAGCATATGATTCTGAATGGATAAAAAAATATCAACATCTTATTTTTTCTCATTTTTCATTCTTAACATTTCTACTTGTTCACTTAAATTGCTAAGAATTTTTGTTTTAAATTTGTTAAGAAAATTTCCAAGTTCATCTTGCCTTACCAATGTTGAGGTAGATTTACTTACTCTTTCCCTTCCTCTTGATATGCGCTTGCATGTTTCAAAATTTTCTTCAAATGAAAATTGGTATACATCTCCTCCACTCATGAGATTAAGGAGATCAATCCACTCATCCATAATTGTTCTAAGTAAGAGGGTTTTTAGTGTGTCAAATCCTAAATGATGCAATTTTACCCTCTTAACATTAAACATGAACCTATCTATGAGATCCTCAAGGCTCTCATCCTCTTTTTGATTCATTCTAAAAATTTCTTCTTTAAGATCATGGTTTTTATAGTTTCCTAGGAATATCTCTTGCATATCATTCCATGATATTATTGAATTAGTACCTAGACTAATGAACCATTTAAGAGATTTATCCTTCAATGTTGTAGGAAACAATCTCAGTTTTTGTGTGTGTGATAAGTAGTCATAAGATCTACAGAGTATCTCAAATTCAAAGAGAAATGTTTATGGATCCTCTGTCCTCATACCATGGAAGTTGGGAAGGAAATATGGAGGGATGTTCTTCATATCTACACTGATGTACATATCTTGAAGTGGAAACCCAATAATATATTATTCATTTTCATCTTATCCATCCATCTCTTCTACCTTCAAAAGCGTATGGTGATGTGGTTCTTACTGAACCATGTGGTCAAGTGGGAGGGTTGGTATTGGAGAAGTATTTTAAAAAAAATTATGAGTACCTTTACTCCTATGAGGCATGAAAATCATTTTTTTTGTATTTTTAAATATTTTGGAAAAAACATGAAAAAGGAAAGCATAAAATAATTCCAAAACATAATCAAAGCATCTATTAGATGCCTCCCCAACATTAGTGCCAAAAAGCCCTGGTATTGCACCAAGAGTGCTGCAACTCCCAGGAGCTACCCTACTTTACTTTATCAACCCAGGGTTCGTACAAACTTGGAGATGATAGTGCTATATACACAACAGATGCATTCTACTCATGTCATCCTATTCTTCTCTACGAAAGGGTGCTACTTCTAGGGGTTCTCAGTGTAGTCTATGACACTTCAATGAAACTAAAATAAATCACAGATATGAAATGATGAAAAGGAAAATAAAATAAATTGCTGAAAAGAAATGAAAGGAAAGGAAACTAATTTAACTTACTGAAAAGAAATGGTAGAAAAGAAACTAATTTAAATTGCAGAAAGGAAATGACGGGAAGGAAACTAATTTAACTTGCTGAAAATAAATGGCAGAAAAGAAACTAATTTAAACCACAGTTAACTTGGCCAATTGGCTAAACACACCTTACTTATCTTATGATCTATATACCATGCTTCTATCCATGACTTAATTCTAATTGAAAAAGTATTGATTTGCAGCTTGGAGAATAAAGGGGGTAAAAGTGCTAATGGAGGGCTTAACCACATGGGACAAGGCTTATAGGTGGAAAGAGGGGTTTGAACTTTATTATAGCTTATAAGATAACAAATATGCTTTGGAGTGGGAGGATTGAAATATGCGATGGCGGAGTTATAATTGACAGACAGAAATGCGATATGCGATGTGAAAAATAGAAATTCACAATATTTTAAAGTTGAAGGAGAAGCAACAGTGCAGTCGGGAGGAAAGTGCGAAGTGGGAAATGCGATATGGCTGAAACTGCGAAATGTGAAATGTGATGGGTGACATGGTAGCGGAGTACGGTAATATCTCAATCGGGGTTTGGAGGTAGAAAGAATTAACGGAAACCAATATAAAATGTGATTTTCTATTTGCGATGGGGATAAAAACTGTGAAATGCGATTTGCGGTTGGGATGAGGTGACAAAGTGCTATAGTAATGTCACAATCGGCACTTGGGAGTGGTAAGTGTTAACAGAAAGCAATATAAAATGTGATTTGTGATTTGCGATGGGGATAAAAACTATGAAATGAAATTTGCGATGGGGATAAAAACTGCGAAATGCGATTTGCGATCAGGATGACGTGGCATAGTGCTATAGTGATGTAGTAATCGGCGGGTGGGAGCAGTAAGTGTTAACGAAAACCAATAGAAAATGTGATTTGCAATGGGGATAAAAATTGTGAAATGCGATTTGCGATCGGGATGATGTGGCAGAGCGCTACAGTAATGTCACAATCGGTGGTTGGGAGCAGTAAATTTAAAGGGAAAATGGTAAGGTTGATTTCTAAAGGATCTTCGACTATTTTTGTTAATAATCAGAAAAGGTAAGGTAAAAATGAGAATCCAAAAAGAGATGAAAAACAAAAAATAAATGGGAGAAGAGATCCTGCGAGATGCGAAATGCGATAAGTGGGGAGTTTCAAGGAGAAAGGCAAAGGTCAAACTTTTAATGGTTTTTGTAAATAAAAAGGGGGCAACAGCTATTAAGGAGAGAAGAAGGAGGGAATATAAGGTGCAATAGAAATGTTCATGCATGAAAACTGAGCTGGAAATTTAAGTGGGACAGCTTGATGAACTTTTATGGGACTGTTGATACTTATTCCTGTTGGGACTGTTGGGACTGTTGGGACTGTTGATATAAAGGAAAGAATGAAACATCAGAGAAGTTGAGGCACATGGATTGGGCCCTAACCCACAAGCCTCACTCCCTGAAACTAGATCGGTAAAACAACACCTGACTACTCATTGCATTACAAAAAAATAGTCTTATTACATCTTGAAGGTCTTAAACATAAAAAGCCTAATAGAATGGAAAATAATGGCATGGGATGGAATGGAATGCAAATGGAATCTACTAGCATCGAATGGATTGAAAATCAACTAGAAACCCCCGTAATTGACCCTAATTAGCTCTTTATCAGATTTATTTATCCTCAAGTGCAACTACCAATAGCTCCCTAGAAAATAGTGATTGAGTCCACTTTGACTCCACGTAAACCATAGAATGAGTGTACATTGTCTTTAGTTTGCTTGGCTGCCTTTAATAGTTAAGGAGGGTGGAAAAACCCATTTAATCTCTTAATTTCCTGATATTGTGCTCATTTTTTCTTCAATCTTGATCTTCCAATGGTAGGGAGAAAGTCCCTAAATTATATCCTTCTCCAAATCTGCATAATCTGCCAAATATTCTCACAATATTCTACAAAAATAACCAATATTAGGCACAAATATGCAATTACCTTTAAAACTTCCTAAGAAAATATTAAAGCATAAGAAAACATTATTAAGTGTATAAGGAGAGATTTAATATATCTTTTATGTGCATAAGGAAGGTTAGATGGTCCTAAGAAAGGTTAGATGGGCCTTATTTTATGTCTAACATAGAGGTCCATCACCTGTGATCATATAGCATGAAATTTCACCGAGGGGACATTGATAAGATCAATATTGGGTCCCTTTCCCCCTCTTCTCATCTCGTATTTCCTATAATAATCATAGTCTCCCACCTTCTTTGCTCTTTTGGATGTGTTTTGGAAATCTGATGACACATCCCTCCCTACTGCCGATAGTCCAGTAAGCCTTTGTATATCTTCTACATCGATTGGGATCTCCCTCCCAAGCCATATTGACCCGTTCTGGATCATGCTGATGAGAAATTTTGTACACTGCAGCATTTCTCCTATTGTTCCAACCACTCGTAAGCTTCTGAGATGCAGAATTGTTGATCTTTGGATGCCTTTAAAGTCTAGATGCACCCTCGCTACTTCACTTCCCCCTTCGTTCACGTGATTCTCAATATAAAATTGCCTCTTTAGCATTGGGAATTGGAATGAATCAATGAAATCTGTATCAATGAGGGTGTTGTTATCATATTTTCCAACCAATGGTTCTAACCTCTGGATTCTTTCGTCGATCTCTATCTCGACCACTAAAAGAGTCATCTTAGTCATTTTTCTCCTTCTGCGGAACACTAGTAATGCTGCTAGTCTACTATTCTGAGCTTTTTTTGTTGAAGTCGGGCTAACCGTTATAGTAATTTCTTTCTCTTGTAATTCAGAATTCTCCGGCACTTTTCTGTTTCCCTCCTCCATGCAGATTAGGTAGTACTTCTGGCACGAAGGATGCTGATGCGACGCCATAAATAATTAATTTTTACTGTCTCCCCTCGTGGCTATAATCGTGTGATTAGTTACTCGGGTTAGGTGGACTCTGACACTGGTGACGATGGCTTAAAAATTTGGGCAGACATGATGGCCAATAATTATAGCTTAATGTGGAAACTTTATTATGAGAGGGGGGTTACTAATTATGGAAATTAATATTCAAATTTTTGGTGATCCTACAGACTGACACTGCTATGATGGCTCATTATTAATGAATAATGGCTAACACGCTTGGTCACTGCGACAATGTAAAACTCCCCCCACCCCTACCACAATTGGTTGTGATATGGTCCCCATATCGCAACACGGTGATGGTTGTATTTGCGCATCATGTGACTTGTGATATAAAATATTCCTACTCTATTGGGCTGAAATGATTATTTTAAGAACAAAAAAACTATTATATAACTCATCTCGGTTGCAAGAGAGTTATTGAATCTAATATATTGACTCCTCTCGGATGCGAGAGTTATCATAAATAAAAATTTTTGTTGCTTACTCATGATAGGGCTTCAGGTGTGCATCGTTAACTCATCCTTGTAGTATCTCTCCATCTAGTTGCACTAGCTTGACCGCTCTTGAGTCCCGGATATGTATGACGTAGTAAGGGCCCATCCAGTGCATTGTGAGTTTTCCTGGGAATTTTTGGAATATGTTGCCGTAGAGCAGTACCTTGCCACCAATATTAAATGTTTTACGCTTGATGTGGCGGTTGTGCTAGGACTTCTGTCTCTGTTTCTGGATTGATTAATGGAAATCCGCCAAAAACCTATCTTCTTCTAGTTCCTACAATTCATGAAGGCGTGCAGAGATGGATTATTCCTCTATCATTTGTGTCATTGTGGCAATTAAGAGAGTTGGTATAATAAACTCAGCTAGTACCACTGCTTCATTTCCGTACACCAATTTAAATGGAGTCTAGTTATGTAACCTCTTTATGGTAGCCGTGTATGCCCACAACGTGGCTGGTATTCTTTCGTCTCAGTCATTGTAGTTAGCATTGCATATCTTAGTTAACCCTTTCTCCAAGAATTTGTTGAAGGCTTCTATAGTTTCGCTTGCATTTCGGTGGTAGAGGCTGCTCTTGTGGTGTTGTACCATGAAATTATCCAATATTGATTTGACTGTAGCATTAATGAAATGTGTGCCTTGATCACTTGTTAGGCTCCTTGGACACCCGAATCTGCTAATGATTTTTTTAAAGATAAATATGGCTGTCGTATCTATTGTACAGTCCTTTACTGGTGCCGCCTCTGCCCATCTAGTGAGGTAGTCAGTTGCGGTAATGATATATCTTGCTTGTGAGTGTCGCGCAAATGGTGCAATCAATATTATAAATTCAACTGCCCACTTTTCAAATTATTGCATAGCCCTTACATGTTGCAGGGGTAGTTCATCTTGATGTGATGGTCACCATGTTCTTTGAAAAACATCACATTTTTTCAGACATTCTTTGCTATCTTTGTGCATGGTTGGTCACCATAATCTTGCTTGTAGTATTTTTCTTACGGTAGGTTTTGCATCGACATGGTCTCCTGCCACTCCATTGTGACATTCCCACAAGATGTCTGCTCTCTCATGATCTAATAAAAGCCTTTGTATTATTTGATTCAGACCCATTTTGTACAACTGCCCCACTATGAGTTGGTATTTAGCTGATTTAACTACTAAATTTCTTCACTAAGTTGTTGTGTATTCCGTTGGGCATTGTCTTATTACTAAGTATATTTCTATTTGTTCCATATAATCTCGGATGGCTTCTACCCAGAAAAGATCAACATCTGGCAGTTCATCATCAAGTGGTCCTCCATTTTCTCCATTTTACAACCTTGATATGATGGTAGAGACCAATATTTAGCCTTTTTGAATTTACTATGACTTCGAAAATAAATTCTTGGGATAGTAGAAGCCAGCTGCCGATTCTACCCTCCAGAATAGGCTTGTTCACTAAATATTTTAGTGCCGAGTGATTTTTGAAGAATTTGAAAGTCCCTCCCAATAAGTAGTTGCAGAATTTCTATAAATAATAGACCATCGCAAGAGCTTCCCTCTCTGTGGTTATGTAGTTCCTTTCTGTCGTTAATAAATTTCTGCTTGCAAAGTACACTGGGTGGTCTATCGAGGTTTCTCCTGGCTGAGCTAGCACCACTCCCAAAGCAATACTTGAAGCGTCAATATGTAAATGAAACTATTTATCCCAATTCGGATGAGCCAAAATAGGTGTACTTGCTAGTTTCTTCATTGTTTCCAATTCTTTGGTGCATTCATCATTCCATATGAAATATTCTATCTTCCATAACAACTTTTCTAGTGGTGCTGTGATTCAAGCATAGTTGCAGATAAACATCCTGTAGTACCCTGTGTGTCCAAGTAGTGATCTCAACTCCTTAAGATTTTTTGGGGCATCCATATTCACAATTACTGCCACCTTTGCAGGGTCCACACATACATCCTGCTTATAGACAAAATTCCCTAATAGTGTTCCAAATGGTACTGCAAAAATATAATTTTTGAGATTCCATGGAATTTGAATCTGTTTGCACCTGTCAAACATTATCCTTAAAATATTTGCATGGTTTTTTAGTAAAATATACACCGTCCAATCGTCCATCTATACTTCTAGAAACTTATGAATATAGTCTCTAAAGGTTGATATCACTATCCTTGAAAATACATCTAGTGTATTCTTTAACCCAAAAGGCATGATGTGATAAGCATATGATCCCCATTCCATTGTGATAGTGGTTTTTATTTTATCCTCTTCTGCTATTCGTACTTGATGATATCTCGAGAAACCATCTATGAATGAGTATGCTTCGTTTCCTGCCACGTTATCCAGAACTTTGTCGCTAAATGGTGTTGGGAAAGGTTCATGGATACATGCATTATTTAGATTTCTGTAGTCTACACATACTCTAATTTTTTATTTTTCCTTTTTACTTTGTATTACTATCAAGCTGACCCACTCTACTTCCTCAACAAGAAAGATCAAGCCCGCATTCAACATACTGTCTATTTCTGCTTTGACCTTTTCTTTTACTCTTGGATTTAGACGGTAAGGTCTATGTTTTACTGGCCTGGAATAATGTTTCAGTACTATGCGCATCTCCCCAAAATCTCCTTTAGCTCCTTTTATTTCTACTACTGAATATGGGAATAGATCTTCGTATTCTTGTAATAGATCAATTTTTTTTTTGTGGCTTCTATATCCCAGTAATATCCTATAGATGTGATCTTGGGCTTTTCTTTGCTCCTAATGTTCTGTTTATTTGTCTTCAAGGGTAATAGGTGTAATCCTTCAGTAGTAGGTTCCTCTTGTATTTCTCGTTCTCCTTCCTTTTATTCAAAAGATAAATGTCAAAGGTTTTGTAAATCATCGTCATCTATATCCCAGTCTATCTTTTTGCATGTTATTGATTCCTTGGCTTTCTGATCTAACATGAACATCTCCTCAGTTTCCTCAAGCTCTGGGAAAAACAATATTCTTTTAATTGCTTGTAGGGTCTCCGTAACTTGCTCTATATCTCCTTTGAATGAAAAAATCTGAGTAAATATTTCCGCAATTGTTTCCAAGGTATCTGTCTCTCTCTTCTTTTCCTCTGCCAAATACCAAGCTTGCATAATAGTGTCTAGTGAATGTATGAGTTTATTTACCCATAAATATTTTGGGTATTCCTCTTTTCGCCACTTACATTCACATATTTTTAGGTGTACTAAGGAATTTGAGTCTCCTTGGTACTTTTCCTCTAGTTGTGGTCCTGAAGCCACCTGAAATCTTGTTTTTAATGCTTTAGCTATGTCCTCCCACCTACTGAGAGAGTTGTGATGGGTTTCCCACCATCTTGTTGAAGTGGATTGTAACGCTACATCCATGAGAGGAAATATATGCTCTTTTGGCACCTTGTCTTCAACTTTGTTAATGAATGTATTCACATTTTGCATATTTTTAAGAGTTGGGTAATCCTTTACCTTTGTGCCAATCCAGTTAACTCCACAAATGACGGTGCATATTTTGGTGTTGATTTCGTATCTTCCTTGCTGCCAATCATCCCAGGCCACTTCCGATCCCACATCAGAACTCTGAACACTCCTCCAACTTATTGTTCCTCCTGTTGTAGGATTAATGTAATCTTCTCTTTTGTTTGCTGTCATTTGGTTGAGTTGATCGAGAAGTTATGTGTCTTCTCTATTTTTGACAGTTTCTGTGTATTGGGGTCCCTGATATGGATCCAATGGTTGGACCACTCTAACTTCATCATCTTCAAATATCATAATATCCTTCTTCAATTCAATAATTGCATAATTTTCAAAGGCCCAATCTATTCCCAGCAAGGCTAGATAGGGTCCTTGTCCCCCATAATATCTATTACTTCAAAATCTGTATAAATTTTTACTCCTGCAACATCAACTTCAACTTCTTCCAACCTCCCTATTGGTACAATGCAGTATTGGTTTGCCATTCTTATCTATATGGGTGAATATTCCAGCTATGGATTTAACAATGCTTCCTTTGTTTTTCTAGGCAGAATGTTGACATCTGATCCAAGATCTAACATTGTGTCCCTTATTTGGAATCCCGCAACTTGTGCATTTATACAGAACTATTTTCCAGTTCTCCTCTTTTTTCTTTTTACCTTTCTTATCTATCTTTCAGATGGGTCAGTGTTAGTTGAGTCCTCATGCCCTGCTCCTCCTTGGACTACCATCTCTAAATTTTTCTTCAGCTGCTCCAACATCTGTCCATTACTCATAATCTTCAGGAATAATCAGAACCATTCTTCTATAAGTGTCCATGTGGTAATCATATTTTCTCCTTCCTTGGATGGTTGTAGTAGCTCCATACTCTTATGACTCCCCAACTATGAGAATGTTTCCAGTGCTTCTTTAAATTATTTATTCTGGCAGTCTGGATTGAAAATCTTCTTTGGGGATGTAGGTTTGACTAACTTTATCGGATCCATTTCTCATGCATCCTCCCCTGTTTTCTTCCCTCCTCAGGCTATTATAGCTACACTGGGCAGAGGTTGTGTCTCTACTATCCTTGGCTCTGCATTAACTTGGTTGGCTCCTCATTGCCTAGTTCTTTCTTCCCATATCTTGATCAACTTCGAACAGTCTTCAGTAGCATGTGCATTCACTCTGAATTGGGAACACCATGGTCGCCTTCGTAGAGGACACTCCCTCGCGATGTGACCTTCTTGATCACAATCATAACATCTTACAGGTCCTCTTCCTCCAGTTATGCCACCTCTCATTCCTCCCCCTCCTCGTCCTCTTAGAGTCTCATTTACTTTGTAGGACGATCTGTCCAATCAATCTGCTAATGCATCCAGTTCTTTGAATTGTTTTGTATGATTATTTGTTGAGGCAAAAAACTCACAATAATTTTTTTTTGAAACATTTGAATACTTTTGTAGAATTGGGCACAATCATGGAGGATGATCAAAACCTTTACATATTTCACAACATTTTGTTGTTATTTGATTCTGCTAATTAGGAAATCATAGGAAATATGGTTGTGGTTGGTATAACCCTTGAGTTTTTACTTGCACAACTCCTTCGACTGGCGGGCCCCCCTACACTCAATTAATTTTACCACATCTGGAATTTGTTGAGACCTCCAAATTGCTTCACATAGATACCAATGCTACTCCACATCATCATTAACTTTTCCAGGAAATTTTGGGTATCGGGTAAATGATCTTGCCATATTTACTTGTGTTGGTGGTACTAATATGAAACCACTACTTCCTGGTTGAGAGATCCTGCTACTAGTCTGCTGATAGCGGTTATCTGTATTATGGACTGAATACTACACAACTTGCTAGACTCTTGTAACTTTATCGAGAAATTATCAGGTGGATGGTAAAGTACCAGGGGAAGGTTAGGGCTAGTGCTACTTGAAACTTAGGGAAAAGGATTACCTTGCGATATGGTTGTCGGACTCTCTTGGAATAGTTGATCCATTGCAACATGCAGCGCCACATCGGACTCCTCCTTGGGGCGCGCATCCTTCTCTTCACCAGACTTCTTTCCATTTTCTCTTCAGGCTGGGCTCCTATGAATTTTCCTAAATTCTTTGAAAAACCCATACATTCCTTTGGGTCCCACCAATCCTTCTCTTTCTTCTATCATTTGCGGTGCCTCTTCCTTGCTCTGTTGATTTCTTTCTTGCTTCTCAAACTGTCGTATCGCCCTTTCCTGCCACTTCTCGGCGATCTGCGCCCTCTGATGTGTTGTCAGCTTTCTCAACCTACTAGAGGTTTTTGTGTTCATATCCCTATTCCCCCTTTTTCCTTGTTCATAGTATCTTTCCCTCCGCTCCTTCCCCCAGTACTGGAGGTTTAAGTCTCCATATCGGGACTTTGTAACATAATTGGCCCCTCATCCATAGTTAAATATTTAATCCACAGTGGGACTTACTTCAAAATCTTTCCCCGCAACCCAAATTTAAATATATCTTCTTCTTTTGTAAAATATTGATAGAACTCGGCTGTAAACTCTACGATGTACCCCTCCAAGGTAGTTTGTACCCAAAAATCTATTGCTCAGGTTAAGTCTGTATCTAACCAATATAATGTTGTTAAATCTGTATGCGTCCAATTGTGATGAGATCGACGCAATCCTCCAGGAAGTGACTTGAACTAGAGTCTTCACAACTAGTTATGGAGCTCTTTAGGAATTTTTCCCCAGAAAATTTCATACAAATCACTCGTTGAGTCAGAAAACGTAACTTGATCCTTGATGGTATTTTCCCTCTTCTATCGAAGCTCCGCTTGTTGCGATATGAACTAATCTACATGAATTCCCCACCAGCTACACAATTCTCTCTAGTAGATCCTAAATACCATGATATAGCTTCTAAATAAGTTTTTAGTCTTGGCAATGGAACCATTTTTTGGAGAAAAAGGAGGTCTCTGGGAAAGACCCATGTTCATGCTCAAAGCCAACAAGATTCCAGTTTGTTTCTATTAATTCAGCCAAAAAATTACATAACATACTCCGCAGAGTTCAATATACCACACCACAATACATACACACTCCGCAGAGCTCCCCCAAGGCTCAGTATCCTCTATCTCCCTCTAACCCCCACAGAGTCACTCCTTCCTTGGTTATCTACTCCTCCCAACTAACACTGTTAGTCTTTTCCCCCTTTTCACTCAATCGTTCCCTTGAACTCTACTAATTTTTGTCTCTTTTCTACCATTGGATCTGTTTCTGGGAGTTCTATTGTCTATTCATTGTCTCATGTTCCTTCCATCTATGTCGTTACCTTCCCATGCTTCACCATCTATCTTCATGTTTTCTGTAACCGCAACGGCTCCTTGCCTTTCTTGATTGCACTCTACCACCTGTTATTTCCTCTCCTAACCTTTCGCAACTCAAAATTGTGTTGTTGGAAACAAAGGCCCCAAAATTTCTCATACATAATTACTTGGAATTCATAAATTATTATGCTCCAACTTCCTTTATGTATCTTGTTTGTTATCAAATATTTTTTATAAGAACTCATGCCCCTCAACTTCCATGAATGATACTTTTATGTAATTGAGTTTCCATACTGAATCCATGCCCAATGGTAGCCCTCAATCATCTTTCACTTGTAAAAAATCATCTAAATGACATTTAAGAGTTAGCCATCTTCATTTTTAAGCCTTTTTATTGAATATCTTACCTTTTCCTGAGAAAACTCTCTCTAGTTGGAAGGGCTAACTTCCAACCCAAGTGGTTTGAAACAGTTACATTGAATTGACTGTTGAGCATCCTAATTTTTCTCAGTTTGGTGATAACATGAACCATATCTCTCATGATGAGCTCTCGTAGAGTTCAACACATTTTGGGTTTTCTACACCATTGAGAGAGAGAAAATTCTGGATCTGAAGCGTTGAGGATAGCCAAGAACCCATCCCATTGAGGGGGACTGGTAACATTATTATTTTTTCCCTTCTCGGGTGTTATAGTATATTAAAAATTATTTATATCTTGTCTTATTTGTTGGATGCATGGAGCAATTATTACTTATTTTCACTGTTTAACTGATTTTACTACATAGTTATGGTTTTTTGCAACATTTGTTTTAATTATAAATTGCAAATCTAAATAATTTAAGAATCCATATTTGTTGTTAGGGTTGTTTTTCACACACAAATAAAGTCATATATTTTCGTACACTTGCGTTAAGAATTTACACTAACACCCTTGACATTCAATCCCTTCTCCCCCAGCCTAGATTGATAGCTTGATCGTGTAATTTCCAAAGGATCCATGGAAAATGAGGAGGAACCCGATAATATAATTCCCAATTTGAAATTAGGTGAGATGGGGTTTTTCAAGGCAGGGATGGAGTTCCTGCCAATAAAAGGGGAAGGAGGGTTATCCATAATAGGAGCAGATGAGGTAGGAGGAGTTTCCCAAGTGCAACAGGGTTATTCTCCTCTCCCGAAAGGCCCAGTGGCTGGAGATTAAGTTTATCAGGCGAATTCCCCCTCACAGGAAAATTCAAAACCTTGGCACTCAATTTTCCCGAGGCCAAACCCTTCCCAATCCCAATCCCAACAACAGGTAGCTCCAATTCATTTACAGAAAGAAAAGAGGATTGTATTAAATAAGTACCTGGTGAGTTATAGGAGATGTCGGGTTATTGCGTAAGAATGTCTGAACCATGCATCCTACGATTGGTTGTCGTAGGTGAAGATGATTCCAATAACTTACCATTTGAGAAACACTTCCCATATTCTCGACGTAAGTGTCTAGTCTCTTGACAGAGAAGACATCTAAAGAGGACTACCCAGTAGTCGATGGAGACAAGGATAGAATATTTTCCCCAATTAATTTCCTGTTATTCCAATAGATCATTGCCGAAATCAACATCCACAAGGACCCATACCATCCTCTTGTCCATCTAACCCAAACTTCCACCATCCCAAATAAAAAAAGGATCCCAATCTGTTAGCAATCTTTTGAATGATGACTTCATTCCATAATTCGAGTGGAAAACCTCACAATTTCGCCCATACTATATTCTTGTCTATAGTATTTGTGAGAGGATCAAACCCCATGTTCCATCTCTATAGTACCAACAAGCCCCTACCTTTGACCCATGGCATTGCTAAGATTAGTATGGCATCCTCAATTGACAAGAAGTGGAAGCAGATCCATCCTTTTGATAATAGCATGATTTTAGGTCTGTATTTGAGTTTGGGGAGCCACCAATTCTCAACCCATGACTTCATTTTCTCCCTTTTCATGTTCAAGTATTGCCACTTTCCCACCAGAGCCTTTTAACGAAGGCATTCCAAGCTATCCAGAAAAGTATTAGCCCCCAGAAGAAGTGGTGGCACACCAAAGAATGCCTTCAATGCTTAGTATTGCTTGTTCCTGTTATTTTTGTTACCAGGGGATAGCATAGTAGAGTAGTTTTGGGAAATAGGATAAGCATATGTATCTGACTGAATCGAAATCACTAGCAGCAATGGTCAACCATACTCCCCCAGTCGATTAGTCTCACAAAAATTAGCAGTGTTCTAGCATGTCTTGATACAGATGGGGTTATAGCCTAGCATGTATTCCATCTTTCAGATGACCAAGTACATCCTATTGTCCCAATAGGATTTCAGTGGTATCCACGTTGTCACCAGGAAAACACCTTGTGAAGTACTACCTTGAGGCCCCGCCACGGACACCTGTTAATCTGCAAAAATTTGAATTTTAGTTTACCCACCATTCAAGCGCAGGATCGGAGCACTATAATCTTCCAGACCAGATTCAGTGAAAAAAAACCAATTCATAGAGTGAAAACCACCCATAGGAAGCCTGTCATCCAAGCATAAACTCATTTAACTCAAATAGCCTAGATCCACACAAGGAGATTCAATGAGTTCGCCTCGACAATCCTTTGTGATCGTTGGGATAAAATGTAATAAAAAACCAGTAACCACGTGAACGTCTCCGATCATTTATGTAATTATCTTTTCTTCTTTCACATTAACGTAATATTACTTTTAAATTAATACCAAATAAATTAGGAAAATTTTACTTAACTATAAGCTTCTGCGACTCGTAAATCCTTGATGAATCTCCATGGAATCTGAGTTTTTGAAATAGTATATAAAGGCTTATAATTTCCACATATCTAATCAATTTAACAATAATATACACTATAAATTCTGAAAGGAACTACAGATGTATTCTCCATTTTTTGAGGATTAAGTTATCTTTCACTTTTGTTCAACGATTGTGGAAATAAGTGCTGAAGGAATATTTCACGATCATGGTTGAGATTGAACATTTGCAATAAATAACAGATTAATTGCATAGTGTTGAATAGCACTTGAATCTTTTTTTCCCTTTTTCTTATCTTATTCAATATAGTGTCATATGTTTACATGTGAATGTTCCAGTTTAAATAAAATTTATGTAAAATTCTTTCATCTCATTGCTTATGTTTTGTGCACATGAGTCTTTTTTTAAATCCAAGAAGCAGTCATTGTTTTGATTTAATTTGTAGGGACAGATAGATGGCATGGTATTAACTGTATAATTTCTATACACACCCAAAATTGGTTGGCTTTGTCATGTAAAATAGTTGTTGATTTAGCTTTATAGATAAAGAAGAAAGTTTTTTATATTTACATATAAATAAGACTTGATCTTAATTTTATTAGCACAATCACATTTACCAATGTGGTTTTGTTTTTCTATACAACACCCCCCATTTATTTTAATAAATGGGGACCCTTTAGAAATAAGTAGGAAATTTATTTTTAACTTTAAAACAAAAAACTCTAGGAAATAAAGTTTTCTTTGGGTTATTCTGCTTGATTCCTTAGTGCGCATCACAAACCACATAGCTTAAAACCAAAAAGACTTGAAATTCAATAAGTCACATGGGCTACGAAATGCTCTAAGCCTTTTTCCGAAGTTATGTTTAAAAATCTTGGAAACACTCCAATCACTGTTATAATTTGTTATCACATCGCACCTCATTTAAATATTCGACATAAGTTGAGATTATGCAGACTTGAAGAGCCAAAAAAGAAATAAATATAAATCTCTAAAGTCCCATAAAGCATGACCGCTTGACTTATTGAATGTGCAACTCGCATTTCGCACTACTTGAACAAAAGAAAATTCATTACCGCATAAGAATTGTGATGTGCGATTTGCGCAGATTGCATTTCGCTGAAGTTATGGGTAAACATCATAAACGGTAAAATTTATATGTTACGATATGCAAATGAATGGAATTTAATTATTCAAGCATGCAAAACTACTTATGTCATATCAAACCAAAGTCTGAGATCCAACGTCTTAAGTCAATTGATAGCTATTTCGTGTAAAGGTGTAGGAGATTTGATTTGAAATGATTATCGATGATTAATATCATATTTAATAGATTCATATCTATTTGTGCATGTTTGATATAAATGACAGATTTGTCTCTATGTTCTCTATACTTTTAATGTTTTCTCTGTTTAATTGAAATTAGGAAACCACTTGACAGAGTGAAGAAGATTGAAATGAACAACAAAGGAAAATCAATTTCTCAAACACTGTCTACTGAAGACTCAGACATGTCTCCCTTATTTTCAAACACCACCTACAACAAGGATTGTGAAATTTCATCATCGGAGGTGATGTATAATATTTTCGAAGACGAAAATCCAAGGGTAAAAACCAAAGTCGCTACAATAAATATGTCAGCTACTTCAGACGTGACTTACTTCGATGTTGCATGTTCATTCATCCAAGGTAGCCGCAAGGCAAAAAATTATCCCTTGCAGAGACATGGTTAAGTGGGTAATTGAACACTTAAGCATAGAGGACAGAACATTCAAAGATTAGAAGGGATAAAACATAGGATCTTTGAGGGAAAAATATTTACAAGCAATGTACCATCTATCCCCCCCCCGCAACAGAAATATGACAAGGATTTTCTGCAAAGCTTTAGAGCAAAGCATCTAGACCTCATGAAAGTCATAAAGGAATGGAAGGAAGACTAGGGAAAGCTTAAAAAAAATAAACTCGGTACGTACTCAATTTCCAAAACTCCTTACCCTTATTTATATGCTACCGGTATGTTGTGTAGATTGTTTTCAAGACTTGATACCACTAGGTTTTCAGTAGATTGGGTCCCATTGATTAACGCAATTGTCAATTCCTTAATTTTGAATTGGGAAAATATCCTATCTGTCAGTTTAGCCAAACACATCATAGAATATAGGAATAAAAGGAGTGTTTCATCTAGAGAAATACCTCCCTTTTATATGTCTGCCTATGTCATGGATGCAATCTGATTTTCTTCTAGTTTTCCTACCATCGAATGGAAATGAACTACCCAAGACCCTACCCCAATCCACATTTACCATAAAGCCCTTTGGGATTCAAAATTCCATCTGCATTTTTATAAAAAATTTCATGGAGTCATGTTTCCTATGCACCAGATGATATTCAATAAGAAAGCCCCTAGGGTTTTCGAAGAAGCTAGTGCAGATATTATTTCTATGGCTAGGTGGTTTGCAGAGGATAATTTTACATATGTCATAGTATTTGGGAGTTATGCTTCTCCCCACATCCTACCATATTATGTTCCTGATACGTTACTTGCAAGAGAGATAGCCTATCAGCTTGTTAATGGTATTACTAAACAACTGAAAGATGCTAGGAAGGTTGTTTGGACTAATTTCCCTTTACAGTGTGGTACTTTTGCACTTTTTGATATTGGCCATACCTACAAGGAGGTTTCAAAGATTAATCTATTTAATTTGGAAGTAATGCCAAATAGGTTGTATGATCCAAATGATGTAATTAAAAACTACATCACAAAGCTCAAAATGAAGCCTTTTGTAAAGGAAATAGATGGATTTGATGATCTCTTCCAAGGCATGGAAAAGTTTTCAGATATAATTAAGTTCACAGCCAGTCAACTCAACCAAGATGATTTGGAAGCCTTCCAATATACAGAAATAAGAGACTGGAGAGAGTTACTCTCAACTTGTTAACTATTGAAGATGTCAAAAGACCTACTCCAAGATCAGCTTGGATAATGAAGAAAAATACTTGTATGAGGATGAATTGGGTCAATCAGAGTATCAATCTCACAATTTTGATCATTCTGAAAATGAATCCAAACCCAGAAAGGATAGTTGAGAGAATATAATTGATCAAGTAATCCAAGAGATAGAGATGCATAAAAAAGGAGAAGGTAATGGAACAGAGTCAACTTCTTAAGAAGTTCAGCACAGTCATGACACACTTGATCAATCATAAAATTCCCAAATAAAGAATTTGAGTAGTGAAAGGGATGAGCTTTCAAAAGCAATAAAAACTCCTAAAAACAATCCCAATGTTGATCAAGTTACTAGTTTTCAAACACCTGATCATTCGCATAAGATAGTGGAAACTATTAATCCACTACAACAAGTTCCAGAAACTCATGATCGAGAGATCATACTGGCCTACCCTACAGAACAAATAGTTTTACGAGTTCAAGAAATTAATTCGCTGGATATCTTCTACAGTCATAGTTATAAGGCTGTAGTCAACGGAAATAAAAGGATAAGAACTGATGACACAGTCTCAAACCTCACAGATGAATCTGTTGACGTTTTGTGGAAGGATTCCCTAGATGCTCCTACTGAAAATTTAACTAAATTATCACAGTATGCAGGGGCATATGCTATTTCCATTGTTGATAAAGCTACTGAGGTTAAAATGTTGTTGAAGTAGAAGGAATACAGAATACAAGAACTAGAAATATTGTTAGATGAAGAAAAATATAACTCCAGCGAGCAAATGAAATCAAAGATGGCCCAATTTAAAAAGGATTTTGAAAAGCTTAAATCGCAGCATCAAGCAAAAATCACTGAGAAACAAGCACAACTGGAAGTAGTAATGACTAGATTACAAATCCAATCACAATTAAGGAAATTCATCAAAGAAGCATTGGATTTAAATGCTAAGTTAAAACAACAAAAGAAAGATTTTTCCAACAAGCTTCTATTATTGAATATTATTGTGACTCAAAAGAAATACGGATCCAACAAGTAGCTATCTATAAACTTGCATGTGAGAATCTCGAGAAGAAAATCAATGAACACATACAATGGCAAGAATCGGACTCATGAAAGGAAGCTAATATACCTGAGCTAGATAAGTTGCATAAGGAGGTCCTATTCAAAGATTGGGAAGCACAAATAAAGCAGACAGAGAAAGCAACAACGAAAGTGTTATCACAAAATTGCACTTGATTGGATGTTGATTAGACAATTCTATGTAATTTTTTCAAACTAGCTTTTGACTGAAGCTTAGCTTCTTCAATCTGAGAGGGCTCTCTCGAAGGAGTTTATGATATTAGATAATGATAAGACTAGATAGCTAACTCTATTTTAAAAGTGACTTGACTTTTATGTATGTAGGTTGAAAATAATGCAGGCTTGTAACCATTGGGCGTATGGAGTCAAAAAATTAGTAGATTCAATGGCAACATTTCTTGACATGGAAGCTGAGGAAGATAAGAGTCTTTAACAATGGCAAATCACACATAGAGCATAGGGCAACACAGTCATTTCATATATAAAGGAAGTCACAACATACATATATGAATTTCGAGTAATAAAGATGAAATATACTACAAGTAGTACATATAAATATATAGATCATAAAGACATTAAAAATTCCATGAGAATCTCAGGTCTGTCAAGAAAAAGTCCTCTATATTACTGATATCATTCAAATTACATAAAGCAGCAATATGGTGCAAAAAATATCCAACCCTTTACAAATTCGCTAATTTTCCTTTTTATAGACATTCTTACAGCAGGGATGATTTTCCTCTTGGCTAGATTCATCGAACTCTTCCTATGTCACCTCATATAATAGAAAAACATGTCTTTTAATAAGAAAATGATAGCTACACTCTAAATCTAACCTTTTACTAATAGGACTCAAACTCCTATTTATTACATCAGTCTATATTATCTTTAAAATAGTTACATATTAGTTAAAAATAAACATCACATGTTAGAATAGGATATGACCTAATTCATCACTATTGGACATATTAAATATGCTCCTAAACATATGGAACCAGACCTTATTTTTCAAGAAAGCAAAATCTTTATCTTCAATGAAAACTTTAGCTGATGAAATATATTTTCTCCATTGTCTTCAAGTCATAAATTTTTAGTGGTAAGGTCCCTTGACCTGTCAGATGTGTCCCCCTGTCCAAAATGGCTTTTAAACTACTCAGAAACCTTCAAAAACAGCTCGCTACGAAAAAAAGGCAGTTTCATAGCAAGCTTTCGTAGCGTCAAAAAAATGGCTTTTGCACTCATAATTTCTGCTTCTTTGTTGTTCCATGGTCTCCATCATGACATGACACCTCACCACCACAATTCTCCCTCCCTGAAAACTGAAAAAAAAATGGATTTACAAGAAAAAATACAGCTATAGATATATTCGTAGCGTTTTCCTGGCTTTAAGCCTAGGAAACGCTATGAAACTGCGAAAAACTGTAAAATTTCCAAATTTTAACCCTGTTTCAAAAAAGAAACCTCCATCTATATAAAATTGGTCTTCAACATGTCATAAGCCTTCTAAAACATAATCAAACTCAACTTAAGACTCTTGATGTGTTTCCTCTTCATTAATGATGAGTTGAGCTATGGGCTCCTCAACCACTGTCATCTTTAAGCCCTTCTTCTCCAGCTCCTCATGGATTAATTATAACTGCTCTTGGAGGTCTTTAACTTGGTCCTTCAGTTTTCTGTTCCTAGGTTTCAAGTGTAGTTTCATTTTTATGATATGATTCACCTCTCCTCTCAATGGTTGAGTCCATTTGATCAATTGTTGTGTGTTATCTAAGGTCTTTGACACACTATTAACCTGCTCTTCCCAAACTTCTTTCATTTTCTCAAACTGAACATTCTGAACGTTATGTCTCCTTGCCTGTTTCTTCAAGATTGTTATTTCATGATTTTCTAACTTCAATTTCTCCTTAAGGACCTCAATCTATGTTTTTTCAATGATTTTTACCTTTCCTTTCTTTTTCTTGATGACTAGATCTTCTTTTGTAGATGATGAGAGGTCAATGATGCTTGGTGGTGGCTGGACAGTGTCAGTGATCTTCTAAGCTTCTTTACTACTTTTCAAGACCTTTATGGCATGCCTTGTCATTGGTTTCCTAGCCTGAAACATGAAACCTACATCCTCACCTCCAAACTCTAACTTCTTTGTTGATTTGGTTTTCTTGAGCTTCTTTCCTCCCTCATCTATATCCTTAGCTTGGACTATGGGAGTTTCTTCAATATCAATAGCATGCAGAATGTATTCTAAATTTCCCTTAGCCACTGTTTGGCTTCTTGTAATCCTTTTACTGCCATGTTTTCTCACAGTTGGCTCTTGTTTTGTAGGTTTGCTCACAGTTGGTTTTTGTTTTGCAGGTGAAACAACAGGTGTGTCAACTTTCTGCAATGGCTATGTTTCCATGATTTATGGTTCACTTTTCTTTGCTACTAAAGGCTCACTTTTCTCTGCCACTGAAGGTTATGATATACCTTTAGGTTTAGGAGTTCTTTTGGGGGTGATTTCATCCACTTCAAAGCCACTGACAAACATAAAATATTACCAATCTCTGCCTAATCTTTTTAACTCTTCTAAAACCAACAACTTTATTAAACCATGATGAAAGAGTGAGGTTTCATTTCCTTCAGATTTAGCTTAAAATTTATCTGCCATTTTTGCTAAGCTTCTATATAAGTAAAAAGGTAGATCATGAGATTTCTTACCAACAAAATGTAGCAGCAGCATGAAGTGGTAAGAATAAACCATATGGTATCTCCCTTCATAGGTGAAGTACTTCTAAATGATAAGCAACAACTTTGAGAAGTTTTTTTTCATATAGCTCCTTGGAATGGAATTTGTAAGGTCAATCTCACTATGTTCTGGCTTGATAAATTCCTTACAGTTCTGCATGGTGAATTTGAAACCTTTGAACCATTGTTCTCCTCCTCTTGGAATTCCTGTTACTACTGCAATGGTCTCTGGAGCTATAGTGAGGTTCAACATCCCCACCTTTGAAGCCATCCCATTGAAATTAATGGAAAAATCCTTAGAAACCTGCACATGGCATCCTTGCAGTCTTTGGAAAAACTGCAAACACCCTGTTCTTTTGAAAACTTCTGAAGTTGTTGGGTCTTTATTAATCAAGTTCATGTTTGATGGCTCATATCTGAGGCAATGGCCACCTTCGTTGGTCTACCTCTTTGCATCCATGGTGCTTTTATGTCTTATCTACCTCGCTTGATTATTGATACCTACAAACCTTTGAAAATGCCAGCCACAACTTGGGCTTAGTGAAATAGCTCTCCAGAGCTCAGTAGCATGTAAATATGGAACGAAGAATGACGAATGACTCAATTTGGTAATATTTTAAAGTTTCGATGACAGCCCATGGCATAATCGTGACTCATACATGCTTAAAATAGTAATAATGACTTCAGCCATGACCATTTTACCTTGATTTAACCCTAACTGACTCAAATGGCATCTACCCTAATCCTTTCAATCATTCACTGACACCTAACACCTAATTTGAAAATACAGTCAGGAATACCTCTTTTCGTAGCGTACTTAGTGTATTTCCTGGCAATTTCGCTATGAAAGTATCAACAGTTTCATAGCCAAAACTGCATTTTTGCTGTGTAATTCGCTACGAAAACAGGTAATCTTGTTTAAAATGACCTTTTCGGATTTATAAGCTTGGGAAATGGAATATGTCATGTTAGCGACCTATAAATATAGGATTCATAATTTTGACTTGACTGATGGTAATCTTGTAAATATGTACATACTTTGCCTTCTGCAAGTTGTATTCTCATATTTTGTAAAAAATATAAAAAATCAAAAAATCAAAAAGAAGGTAAAAAGTCCTAAAAAGAACAATCAAAGGACTTAGAAAAAATAATAGACCCCAAAATAAAAAGATGAATAAAACATGAAAGTGTGCAAGTCTAAATGCCACTACTTTTACCTTTTGCAGTTGATTATGCAAAGTGTCAATAAATGCCATAATCCATGATGAGTTAAACAGTTTAATCTTGACTTGTCATGTTTCAATTTCACTTGTTGTAGATAGAGAGTAAAGAATTGTCATACAGTTTAATCATGACAATTCAGTAGTTAGGTAGAGAATAAGTGAATCCAATGGTTTAATCTGGATTCTTGGATGAAATAAGTGTAAAATTAGATAGTTTTACTGCTTTCAGAAAGAATAAATGTTGTAAAGGTTGCTAGCTCAAATGCACCTAATCAAAATGGAAGAAAAAATGTTAGCAGTTAAAATTGGGTAGGTAGAAGAAGGTGAGAAGCATCATTGTAAATATTATTCACCAGGGCTGCAAATAACTAACTTCCCTTCCCCATAGCCATTTATCATTCTAAACTATCAGTCAGAAAGGCTCAGGCATTTCCTTGACTTCTGTTGGGACCGGACCCAAGGCTCTATGGCTGATTAGTTGAAAATGTTAAATGTCTAGATTAATCCCACAAATCACATCATTTTCCATTCATGCATTCATTTACTAGGAAAAATCATAAGTAAAAACCTCATTTTTACTTAATGATGCTCTAATCCTCATTTGATTAATTTCCCACATCTCATGAAAGCATAAAACCCTCAAAATGACATTTTATCCTAAGTTGAAGTGATGAAGTTAGTATAATGAAAACTTGACTTTAACCTCACTTCTTTTAGTCATATTAATGTATTTTTATTATCCACTTTTCCCTTGTCATATTAACTTTAACTTATTTATTAATTCCCTAGAAAATAAACCTCTCCTATTAATATAATTCCCTTTATTAAATAGCCCCAAAAACCCATTATTATAACTTTAGCCAAAGTTTATTATCCCCACATGTTTTAATAAAAACCCACAATAAACCCCCTTTGGCTAAAAATATCATTATTCAAATATCCCACTCCTTTATAGTTTTGGACAATTCAAATAGTCTAAAAACTATATAATATAATAAAATACAAAGAAAATCTTTAAACATATTTTATATATTTAAAACAAAAATCCCGAAGTTAATCTAATCTAAACTTCACAAAACTTATCCTTCTATAATATTTCCCCTCTCCCAATTACCTCTAACCCAAGGTTAAACCTTTACTTTTTCATACTTTGCGATACCTAATGTTTCGTATAAATCTTAAACCCTGGTTTAAACCTTGTTAAACCCCTCCTCACCATCGGGTTTAACTTCAACCATCCGATCATCCTGATCAAAATCAATGGATAATATTGAACTTGAGTCCCACCCCCTCGCATTCATTCCTGACCCTTTGATCACCTTAATCCCTTTAATCCAACGATCCAAACTAAATCCGATAAATCCTTCCCCCGCCCCCACCATTTCCTATCGGATTAATTTTAAACCGTTGATATCCTCTTACCAAATCAACGGCATAGATCATAGTACCTGGTCCCACCTTATTTCCCCGTAGCTTCCTGACGCATCTTAGCTGTTTGCTATACTCAACCAAATCCGACGACGTTGATCCCATATCACATTTCTAAAGTGATCGGGCAAAGTTGCCCAAATTTTTTGCGAAAAGAGATGTTTTATGAAACCACCGCCTGCTACGTGTCCTAATTTCACTGGATCGCATTGTAAAAGCTAAAAAATCATCACCACTTGAAAGAAATGTGATAACCACCACTGGTTTTTGCTTTCCAACGAAAAAACCAATCCCGCCATTAATTTTGACCTGTAATAAATGTTATATGTGTTGATAAAACTTAAGGTTTCAACCTTAGTTTTTATTATTTATATATCATTTGTGCCTTCGACCTTCAGAAACTACTCACAGACACCATTGCTGAGCCTCCCTGACCAATTTTTCCAGAAAGCCCTGTTTTCGGCTGTGAACCTTTTTAAAGCCAATTTCCTCAATTTTCACAATTTAAAGATTAAATTCAAGGATCTGAACAACTAAAACCTCTAAATTACCTTGATATTCCCTGTTTTCAATCAAACCCATTCAGAAAACCTAATTGAGAAAAAAAGCCCAAAATAAGCCATCCTTAGCCTAAATTGCTCAGTTTCATATTTGTTAAAGTGAATAACTCCTGCAAACAGTCTAATCTTGCAGTAGCTACCCAAAATGCCTAAAAAACAGAGTTAAACCTCCACATACTAATCTCATTCCACAGGTCTTTCAAAAAAACCTTCAATCACCTCCCTACAGACCTGGATTTCATTAACAAATTGTTTGATTTTTGCAGATTATTATCAAAATATGGATTTGGGCCAACAATTTCAATACCAGTTGACAAAATTATTTGCTCCAAATTCTTAGATTTTAACTCAATATCTTCATTCAAAAAACATTTTGCATACAAATAAAGAACAAAATCAAGTGAGAGAGAGATCAGAATGATGAATTTTTCATAGTGAATGGTAAAAGTGAAATCAAAATTCACAATTACACTAAAAACATAACAGTCAAAGAGTATCAGTGGTTAAAGTGTATCAAGTAAAAGTCAGAGTGAAAGTTAAAACAAATTCACAAGAGCAGTCAAAGGTAAACAGTAAAAGTAAATACAGAGGCAGGTAAAATGGGAAAAAGAGATGAAAATACTTTCACCAACAAGGAATTTTATCTAAAGTGAAAGTAAAACAGTTAAAAGAACAAAAAGGTGAAAAGATGAAAAAGAGAGCAAGAAGGGACATTTTTTACACAAATTTCTTTTTTAAGTCATTTTTTCAGAACCTATTGTGACCAATCCAAGATGAATTTTTCAACAATGAAGCAGGTTTATGTTCCTAAGATGGCCATCTACAAAAACCTCTCTCACTTTTCTAACAACCATTATGGATTGGGAAATATTAAACAATATTGGAGAGCACTTTTTTCAGAAAATTCCTGTTAAGGCATCATTTGTCAGAGAATATTGTGGCCAATAAGAAATACATCATACAAAAATGAAGGAGGTTTTTGTTCCTAAGAGACCCATATAAAAAAACCTATCTCAGTGCTTGTAAATCTATTTCAGAATGAGAGATACATGCACATATTTACAGCCTATTCTTCAGACTCTGTAAAACTTTGTTTTACACATCGTTTTGCAGAGCCTATTGTGCACAGCTGGAGAGGAATTTTAGGAAACTGAAAAAGGTTTATCTCACCAACATATTCATCTACAATAACCTCTTTCACATTTTACATATCTATTACGGCTTGAGAAATAAAAATATATCATTGGACCCCAAGTTTTCTGAATTGCTGGAGCAAAATGCACAAAGAAAGGAAGCAGTTAGTGACTTGGATGCCTCATCATCAACTAAGAGTTGGATCAAATTCGAATTCTCCTCTTATTCATCACCTATCCATAAAAAATAGTGCCAAATAGATGCATTAGCCTTGAGTGTCCTTTACTTAAGTTCTATTTATGTAAAACAGTTAGAGATATTTGTGAACCAATCTTGATATTTTTTCAATATATTCTAGGAATTTGTATAAATACTTCACTCTTTGAAGTATTTTGTGTGGAATAAAATTATCAAGACTACTATAGACTTTTTTGTTGAAAACATTGGGATTTTATGTGAGTTAAGTTCAAGCATCATGCTAGAAATTGAAGCTAATGGACATCATAACTAATGATCCTCGTGTTGATCAGATGAGTATTGTATCTTCCAGTTTTCATTGTCTATTTATTTAAGCTTCATTCATACATCTTGTGTTATTTTCCATCTTAAATGAATAACTAGGAAAGTTATTACAGAATCAGTGTAAAAAACTCTCTATTTTTACTAGTTTTCATGTTTATATTTTCTGTTGATTTCCAAACTTTAGAATTCTTAATTACTCTTTATTCTTGTTTGACCTCAATTTCCCTCTTCCCTTTCTGTGATCTAAGGATTCTTAACTTATCTTCGTCCATATCATACCACTTCATCAAAATAGCCTTTTAAAATCCTCTGAATATCATCTATTTTTCCCTTAGTATATTTGTTCTTTTGACCTTAGTTTTCTAGTCTTGTTTGCTATAAATTTGACTCCATTGCCCAATGGTTAGGTAGATCTTTATATGGTTTCCCTTGTAGTCATTTATTCCTACCAACATTCAAAAAATCAAACAAAATTGTCCACTCATAGCTAGCCTAAAATCCATTACAAAAAAAATCTAAATCTTAAGGAGAGCTCCCTCTCCAGAACTCAGGAAGGCTAGATCCTGAATTCTAAAAGAGGTTCTTGGTTACCCCTGTTTTTCTTTAACTATAAACCAAAATCCCACGACCTAAGAATTACTAGGGTGATAACATGTCAAGAAATAATGACTTATGTGACATGAAAATACTTGAATGGGGGTGGGTTTGGACCTTAAGATAGTCTAATAAGAAAAAATTAAAATTTTCCTTTACCAACTAATGAAAAATGAACTCGACAACCATGCCTTTGACATATGAACCTCTAAGACTATGTCAAATGATGTTTCACTTTTTCTAGTGATAACAAAAAGCATCAAGATTATCAAAGGAAATTATTGAATCTGTATGTGAACAACTGGTGAAAGCAGAACTTATCAAAGAGTACACGTCTGAAGTGTTCTCAGAAGTCAAACAGCTAGAATCACAGTGGCAACAAAAGGTAGACACATAAGATGAAATAACTAAAAAGGTAAATAATTTTGATAAAGAAGATTATTGGAATTTTCTGATCTAACCTTATCATCAATACTAGATCCTGCAATCTTTAATAGATTCAACAAGAAGATTGCAGCTAGTGCTCTCCAATGGAGTATTCAAGGGACAGATCAGATCGAGAATTTCACGACCAACTCAGCTCAAGCCCATGCTAGATATTTGTCAACTTTGTGACCAAATCCAAAAGAAAGGGCAAGATTCATAAAACATATTGTTACTTTATTTTCCTAGATTTTAGTTTAAGTTAGTCTTACGAGGATGGTTGTTTGAAACCTCCTCTATATTTTTGTATTTAATCTATTTTAGAACATAGTTATTTTAGTATTTAAACCCCTCTCATGCATTTAGAGAAGGGTCCAGAAATTTGTCAAAAATTTTTGCAAAGAATGCACTATTGTAAGTTTGTAAATGCTTTGATGAATTAATGGAACACATCTTTTATCTTTTGACAATTAAAGCTATTTAAATGATGTTGCACTAATGTACTCTTTAAATTGCTTGAACGTGAAGAGGAGAAGATCAATTACTGTCAGTTTACATGAGTAGAACTTCATAAATATGGTACTTTTATTCACTTGTATTAAGTCTTTCTTTATAGATTTACAGTCATGTTTTTATTACATTATATATTTGAAATGTAATTATAGATGAATGTTACATGCAATTTTGTTATAATATTTGTCCGTGATTTCTTATTGAATATATAATCACACATATGAATGCGATATATTTTTCACAATCCTTCTAGTCAAACTAATTTGTTAGAAGAATCATATTACATAATTTTCATCTCTTTCAATTGTTAAATGATCTATATTACAAATAGTTGAAGGATATATCTTAAGGATTGCATAAAGGAAGAAACACCCCAGGTATATAATAGAATAAATAGTTTCGATAGATGCATATGATAGATTAAAATCATTCTCCATTTGCATGTTATATAACCCAAACACACCCTCAAAATCATCCTTATTGGGAAGCTGGTCCCATTATCCCTAGTCAGAGCCACTACACCAAATGGAAAAGGAGCTGCTTTAAGGTCCGGACTGGGTGGTTTTCCCCCATGTTTTGGCAGCAGAATTCTGAGGCCTCAACATGTTGATATATGCCAATAGGCGTATATGAAATAGATTTATACCACATTCACAAATGTGGTTGATATACGCTGATAGGCCTATATCCACCACCACCACATGTATTTTACCAAAATAATTATTATATATTTATGAATATAATTACCAATTTATTTTCTATATCTACTTACGATATATTACTAATATTAACTATATGCATACCATATATTAAACTATATATATATATATATATATAGTATTATATTTTTTTTCCACAGAAAAAAATCGAACTTTCTATTATGAATATATAGTCACATAGCATATGCATAGAATTTCTAATCAACTCCATTTCTCCTTCTATTCGAAGAAGAAAAGTAGTCTCATTTTCCTTGAATACCTGAAGGGTATCACGAAAGCAGCCTGTCCAAAATAAGCATAAAAAGGCACTGTCATTCAGTCACATCTCCCATTTTTAATCCGAAACAGAGATAGTGATGAGAATGGTTACGTGCCTGCAGAAACCAAGGCTTCCTTTCCATAACAAAACAGAGGAAACCGACAGTAAAAACTGTCCCGCTCTCTTGTAATAAAACAGTTATCCGACAAAGTCCCAAGACCTCCTCGGTGAGGAAAACAGTCCTGTGACTCACCAAAATTTTGTGTAACAGTTTTAAAGTTTGAATCAAAACATAAAGGATACACATAGAAATAAAGACAACAGAATATATACACCAAAGGAGAAAATGTGATCTGTTATCCAAAAATTGGTTGTTCCAAGGGATGAACAACCCTGTTTTCCATCTCTGTCACTGTCCAGGTCCCCATAGCTTGTTTAAAACCTTCTTTAGATAGGCAGTGTACATCCTGGTTATGTTCCCTGTAAATGTGGCAAACATTGATCTCAGTGAAAAAACATTTGATCCGAAAAATCTCTTTAAGAAAAGGTAGCAAAATATAATTCCTGCATTTTTGAGTCCCATTAAACCATTTCACAATATTCATAGAATCTCCAAAGATATGAATCTTCCTCAATTGTCTTAAATTCAGCCAACAGAGAAGGTAGTGTAAGGCTTTGAGTTCAGCAAAATTATTTGTCTCTTGCCCAAGACCAACTGATGCTCGCAGGGACTTTTTTGGGGATAAATGGATGACGAGACTAGCTCCACATCGCCCATTGAATTCAGAAGCTCCATCAAAGAAAGCCCAAGGGACCACTTCCCTAATATGTTCTGGTTGAATGCAACGAGGTGGGGCAGGACCAGATGGTGTTGGTATACTATCATAGATGGCTGCACCTTCCGCAACCAGTCTTCCAATTGGGAAAGGAAGATCTTGGAAGATTACCCGATTTCTTGCAATCCAGGTGCCCCAGGCAATCAAGAGTGGAGTCGTACAAACTTTGTAATCAGGAGCCTCCTCCCACCACCGGGTCCAAACTTGCTGAATATTTTCTCCTTCCCATCTGATAGGGGTGTTAATGAGCCTTAAATATTCAGCCCAAAGACTAACATTATAGGGGCAGTTTAGAAAAATATGAAGGGAGGTTTCCTCCCTAGATTTGCATAAAGAGCACCAGCTCGGACCTATTTTCCCCCTCTTTTGTAGAAAATCCCATGTTGGCACTTTTTTCTGTAAGATACACCAAAAAAAAAGCTTAGTCTTTGCTGGACATTTCAGCTTCTAGATCGGTTTGGACCACCAGGCCGGGGCTTCCCATCCCTGTTGGGACATCAAACATTTATACCCCATCTTCGGAGAGTAGATTCCAGACTATGCATGTACCCATCGGAGTTCATCCCTTGAATCAGTAATCTGAACAGAGGAGTTTTGCAAGTCCAAACAAAAAAGCCTCCATTCTTCCATCCATCTCTCTTCAAGGTGAAGATAAATCCCTGTAAGCCACCCTTGTCTCAGAAAATTTGAGGACTGATGATCAGCCACCTGACTAAGATTGTGGAAGCCCTTGTCATTTAGAAAGGTTACCAAATATTGAGACAGGGTAAACCTTGCTGAACACCCGACCCATGGGTCGCGTCCAAGCCTCACCTGGACTCAATCTCCCACATTCCACGCTAGACCCTGTTCAATGGTTTGGACAGAGGCCACCACAGCCTTCCAAACCACAGAGGCATTTTTTGAGGATTTTAGGGGCATGCGAACCCATTCGAGTACTGAACCTTGTTCAATGTATTTCCTTTTTGTAACAGGCGAGTAGAGCGAGTCGGTCGTTATAAGTCGCCAGGCCAGTTTGGCTACTAGGGATTTCAAGAAAGAGGGCAAATTCTTGATACCCCAACCTCCCCATTCCTTGGGTCGAATGATTTTGTCCCATGCTACCCAAGGGGTAACATGTTCCACTTTGGAGCCATCCCATAGAAATCTATTGCAAAGTTTGTCTATGGAGGCTAGAATACCTTTAGGGAGCCATATAAGACTAGCCCAGTACACCGGGATTGCCATTAACATAGACTTGATTAAAACCAGCCTCCCTGCCCTTGATAACCATTTGTGACTCCAGTGATTTAGCTTTTTTTTAATTTTAGCAAGGATCCACTTCCAGTCCTGGATCCGGTATTTATCAGGTTTAAGGTGGAACCCCAAATATTTAAAATTATCCTGTAGGGATTTAATTTTAAAATGAAGGAGGGCTTCAACTCTATCCACCTCCTCTATGGACATACTCGAAGTGGTTAGGGTCGAATTCTATTTGTTTATTTTGAGACCTATTGCCTTCAGAAAAATATCCAAGATACTCTTTAGAGTTTGACAATCCTCCATGCTTCCATTGCTAAACAGAAGGATATCATCCACGAATAGTAGATGAGTGACCCAGAGGTTAACCACAACTTCTATTCCTTTTAGCTCACCTTGTCTCTTTGCTTTGTTAATCATTAAGCTAATTCCCTCAACAACCAAAAGAAAGAGAAGGGGCGAGAGAGGGCACCCTTGTCTTAAGCCTCTCTCAGGATTGAAGAAAGAAGTAGCAGCTCCATTTATCAAAATTGCAATAGAGGACGAGGTAACACAGCTCATGACCAATCTGAAAAAAACGAATCTGAAACCAAGATGAGTCAACAAAAGTCGCAAATACATCCATCTTATTCTGTCGTAAGCCTTTTAAAGGTCAATTTTTACAATTTCCCCTTTCTTACCACTTCTCTTAAGACTATGAAGAGATTCTTGAGCGACTCCCACTACTTCGTGAATCTGTCTTCCATCCAAAAAGACAAATTGCTCAGGGGAGATATGCTTGGATAAAAAAGGTTTAATCCTTGAGGTAATTACTTTTGCAATAATTTTGTAGACATATGTACACAAATAAATGGGCCGAAATTCGTCAAAGGAGTCGGGATGATCGGATTTGGGAATCAAGGCTAGGAAGGTTGAATTGAAAGGCTGATACATTGACCCTGAACTCCTAGAATCCTCCACTACAGCTACCAGCTCATCCCCAATAGTTTCAAAAAAATGCTGGAAGAATTCTATAGTCCATCCATCCAGCCCTGGACTTTTGTCCTTATGCATAGCCTTAAGAATGTCCTCCACCTCCTGTTTAGAAACTGGTTCCATGATGGCATCATTACCCTCTTCATCAATTTAGCTAGGGAAAAATTGGGCCACTCTAATAACTTCTGCTATTGAGACTTCCACGGGAACTCTAAACAGAGCTTTAAAATGGTTAATACCAAGGGTCACCAGTTCTTCAAAGGATTTGGCCATTTCACCATCCTCCTTCGGGAGTTCCCAAATGGTATTTAAGCTTTTCCAGCCTTTTCCATAATTCTAGAAGAACTTTGTATTTTAATCTCCCACTTGGAACCAGATGGCTCGGCTTTTCAACTGCCAGCTTTCTTCCCTAAGTTGAAGAATTTGCCTACAAGAGGCTTCCAACTCCTTAATTCTAGCCCTTGAATCCAAAGAGGCATAACCAGTGCTTTCTGGGTCTTCCAACCTTTCCAATTCAGAATTTACCTTCTTGAGTTCCTCCTCCTCCTGTAATTTCTTCTGGAGGCCCCATTCTTTGGTGGCACACTTCATTCTCTTGAATTTGTTCATAAAAAAGGAACTTCTATTGTCCTCACAGCTGAAATTGTCCTTCCTTCATGTAGCATGAAAAAGGATATTATAAGATTCATCCTTCAACCAGGAAGAATTGAATTTGAACAGGATTCTCGGTTTCTTGCCATCACCTTTCATTTCCAGAAAAATTTGGAAATGGTTAGAAATACCCCCCTCCCCGACCCAGTGTCTGTAGACCAACAATATCTCCACCCAATCTTCACACAATAGAAATCGGTCAAGATTTTTTCCTACCCAATCGGCCCCTACTCATCAATTCCTCCAAGTAGGTCGGAGTTTAAGAAGGGGGACATCCACCAGATGAGATGTCGCCAGTTTGTTCCAGAAAAACTCAGAAAGGGGATCCAGTCTGGCAGAAGCTCCCGATGATTTAGATTCCCCCAAGGAAAAATTCAGGTCTCCACCAATTATTAGATTTGGGTGGGAGAGGCAAGAAGTTCTAACAAAAGAGGTCCAAAAATGTTCCTGTCCACAGAGGCTCCATAGATGTTCAAAGAGAGGAAAGAGATGCTCAGTTCATTAGAGTAGAGTTCTATGGCCAAGAAATTTTCTGAACCCCAGGAGGAGATTTCTCTTAGCTTCTTTGAATTATATCCTGAAACCACACCCCCAGATCTTCCTGCTACATCAAGAGCATGAAAAACCCAGCCAGGCATCAATTTAGAAATTACACTGATCACTTCATCCCCTTTCCCCAAAGTTTCCTACAGCATAATGACATCCAGATTTTGAGAGTGAATAAGTTCTATAAAAGATAGTTTTTTGGTTGGCTAGCTAAGCCCCTGCAGTTGAAAGATAGAAAGATCATTGGATACCTTGGGGGGTGGACGCTCTGCTCAAAGCACCCCAGGTATTTACATCTGCCTCCATCAGCTATGTCTACGATTGCCTTCAGCTGGGCCTTGGAAAGATTAGATTTTCTTCCCCTCAACTTCCTTGGACCACATGCCACAGGGTCCGATGCAAGCCCTCATACAACCATCCCTTTCCATTTATGGTTGGCCAAAGGCCTAAGGTTATAAGGTGGGATTTTAGGAGCAGGAACCTGGGAACTATGGGGAGCTAAGGACAGGCTCAGAGGAATTCAGGCCAGATAGGATGACACTGTCTAAAGATGATTTAGATATATTTAAGACAGAGAAATCATTGAGGATCTACCTAGAAGGACCAGGCCCAGCAAAATAAGACATAGAGTAACAAACAGAGGAGCATAAGGAGAAAGGAGGGAAAAGAGACATACCCGCCTAAGATGCCCCAACAATTTCAGAAACTGGGAGGGGAACCAGGGAGGTCGCCAGAATATCTGAAGGTGAGGGAAGTGCTAGCACCCACCGCTTGATCTTGCACCGAGGTCTCTTCACTTTCTACATTCTTTGCCTGCTCAGTAGGGTGTAAGAAAACCTCCTGCTCTTGACCCTCCTCTTCATTCAAAGAGGCACCCTCCTGCTTGCAGGGTTTCTTCTGTTTACAGCGGCGTCGGTGGCCAAGAGGGCACTCCTTCGCCAAGTGCCCATACTTATGGGAGCGATTATAGTGGAAAGGAAGGTTCTCATAGTCTAAAGTCTGAAAAAATTCTAGGTCCCTGTAATTTAGTGTCATTGCGTCCGCCAAACCCTCTCTGGGATTAAGGCTGACTAGGATTTGTGCCACACTCCAGTCCCTTGATTGAATATAGGATTTTTCCACCTCCAAAAATTTTCCTAGGGAATTTCCTATGGAAATGAAAACAGAATCTGTCCAAAACTGCATAGGGAGGCCAGGGATTTTGACCCATACCGGGGACTCCGCCATCTTTTCTTTTCGTGCATCGAATAAGGGGGTCCATTGAAGAAATAGGATTGGTCTCTTCCCGAAGAACCAATTCCTTCCCAGAACCCAATCCACATGATCTTTACTATCGAATCTGACATTGAACCATCCCCTTGCCAAGTTTTTGATCTCTGTGGGCTAACCCGAGGCTTCTTTCCATTCATTGAGGACCCAGTCAGAGATATAATGAGCCGAATACTTCCGGCCTCTCACTCTTCTAACCAAAATAGTTTTTGATGTTTCCATGGATTGCTCTACACTGATTTCCACACCCAATAAACAGCTTGGCCTATTTTCTTTCTTCTTGATGAGCTTTGGTTTTTTCCTCTTACCACCCATGACTTCCTTGTTTCGCTCCCCCTCTCCAGTAGATTTAGTAACAGGAGCATCCGTCCCTGTAGACTCAAGTGACCCCGATCACCTTCCTTTAGAATCCTTTGGACCCTCTTCTTCCTCCTGCCCTTCTTGCCGCACCCTAGACTCAGGGCCTACCCCCTTGCACAGATATGTCCCTTGATTTTCGGATGTCGAGGCCTAAGGTAGTCGGTCTACTGCTTCACTCGAGGAAACCCGAGACTGGCTGTGTAGTTGAGCCGCCCCCGGAGGTGTGTTTAAAACTAGTCCACCCCCACCCTGTGAAAACCCTAGAGCATGAGGCGCAAAAGGCATAGAAACACCGGTAGAAAGGGGACTCTGATCCAGCACAGACTTTCGAAACCCTACTGGATTACCCTTAGAGTATCCTCTCATAGGTTATCTTCCAGAGTGTCTCTCTTCTCCTAAGGCTTTGAAGCCTGTAAGTCCTTGAAAATCGTAACTGCTTACAATATCCTCTAGCCCGCCAGTGAAAACAAGGAGAAAAGGGTTACCTTGAGCCACCACCGGAGAAAAAAGCCATGGAGTTTGCAGAACCGTTCTATCCCTACCTTCGGACACAGGAATTCACTTTTGAACCGGTTCTGGGAGAATTCCAGCCCTCCAACACGCGCTCCAAGTACTCTGAAGGGTTTCTTCTAAAAAACCTGCCCTAGAAGATAGCCCCTCAACAACCACTTCCTCACTGAGAACTTGCAGGTCCGCACTGTTGGGAAAGAAGAGTTTTAGATTTTTCTCAGAAACATTATGCCCCCAACACGTAAGGAGATCTTCCAGTGCTGGCTCAAGCTCTACCGAATCGCTGTCAAAACCCATCTCTACAGCCAGCAACACTTCCTAAACTAACACGGTGAGAACACAAAACCCACTCAAGAGAAAAAACCCTAACAACAAAACATCGCCGCAGGGAACATAAACGACCGATTTTGGTTAACCCCATTTTTTTAGCCAGTTAATCAAAACCCGTACTGTCAGCCACGATGCAGATGCCTTGAGGGGAGTGTCATTTGTCCCAGGAGTAGTGTCAGATTCTGAAAAGGACGATTGCCTATCACATCAAGCAGAGCCCTGCCAGAACCACATATATAATATTATATTATTTGATAATAAAATATTATTAAAAATTTTCAATATATTAATAGTTATAACTCAAACTATACTACAATTCAAATATATCATAATAATAGTATTTTTTATTATTTATAATAAGTATATATCTCTTACCAATATCCCAAGATATTATTAATATTATAAACCAAAAGAACTAATAAACCCAAGGGTCTAATATTATAAACCAAAGGAATTGGTGAACCCAAGAGAAGAATATTAAAAACCTAAGATATCAATAAGCCGAAGGGATCCATATTAAAAACATAACAGATTAACAAAGCCTAGGAATTAATATTGTAAACACAAATGAATGATAAACTCACATGATTATTAATATTATAAACCAAAGAGAACAATCAACCTTCAGGATTGTTAATATTATAACCCAATGAATTAATAAACTAAAGGAACAATAACCCAATGGATTGATATTAAAAACCCAATGAAACAATAAAATCAAGGGATTAATACTAAAAAAACAAGGGTTTATAAACCTAAGGGGAACAATATTAAACCTAAGATATTAATATTATAAACCATTAAGTATAGAAACCCCAAAATAAATACAATAAACCATCAAATAAATGCTAATATTTTAAACTGAAGGGATTAAAAAACTCAAGGGATTAAATGATAAACCAAAGGAATTATTAATATTAGAAAGTTAAGGAACAAATAAACCAAATCTTTTAATATTATAAACCCAAGAAGTTAGTAAACCTAAGGGAAAAATATTATAAACCCGAGGGATAAATATTAATATTATAAACCAAGAAATTATTAAACCCTAAGAATTAATATTTTAAACTCTAGAGATTAAAAAACCCAAGGGATTATTAATATTATAAACCAAAAGAACTAATAAACCCAAGGGTTTAATATTATAAACCTAATCAATTGGTGAACCCAAGCGATAAATATTAAAAACCTAAAGGATCAATAAGGCAAAGGGATCAGTATTAAAAACATATGAGATTAACAAAGCCTACAAATTAATATTTTAAACACAAAGGATTGATAAAATCACAAGGTTATTAATATATAAACCCAGGGGAATAATATTCAACCTAAGAGACTAATATTATAAACTTGAAGTATATAAAAACCCTTAGATAAATACCATAAACCATAAATCAAACATGGTTGACCATGCTTGATTTAAACATTGAGACAATTTTTGTCACAATGTGACATTGGATGAAGAATGACCATGGTTGGACATGGTTGGTTTTCATATTGAGACAATCTTTGTCACAACGTGAAATTTGACCATGGAAGACCTTGATCGACTACGGCTAACAATGATTAACAATGGTCACCCATGGTTAACTTTCATATTGAGACAATGTCTTTCATAATGTGACATTGGATCATGCATTAATATTAAAGTGTACGACTAATATTTAATGCCTAATATTATGATTTAATAAACCAAAGGGACTAATATTACCAATCCAAATAATTAGAAAACTCCCGGGATCAATGTTATAAACCCAATGGATCAACAAACCCAAGGAATTATTAATATGATAAACATAAAACATTAATAAATCCAAGGGATTATTAATATTATAAACCCTTCAGAATAATATTATAAATACAAATTATTAATAAACTCAAGTGATTAATAAACCGTAAGAATTAAAGTTCTAAATTGAAGACATTAATAAACCCAAGGGATTATTAATATTATAAACCAAAAGAACTAATAAGCCCAAGGTTTTAATATTATAAACCCAAGGAATTGATGAACCCAAGGGATAAATATTAAAAATCTAAGAGATCAACAACCATAAGGGATCCATATTAGAAACATAAGAGATTAATAAAGCCTATGAATTAATATTTTAAATACAAATGAATTAGAAACTCACATGATTATTAACATTGTAAAATGAAGTCATCAATCAAACTTAGGGATTTTTAATATTCTAAACCCAACGAATTAATAAACTAAAGGATCAATAAACCCAATGGATTGATATGAAAAACCCAACAAAAGAATAAACCCAAGGGATAATACTAAAAAACCAAGGGTTTATGAACCTAAGGGAATAATATTAAACCTAAGAGATTAATATTAGAAACCATTAAGTATATAAACCCTTAAATAAATACTATAAGCCGTGAAATAAATATTAATATTTCAAAGTGAATGGATTAATAAACCCAGGGGATTAAATGATAAACCAAAGGAATTCTAAATATTATAAAGTTAAGGAAAAAATAAACTCATGCGTTTAATACTATACACCCAAGAAATTAGTAAACCTAAGGGAAAAATATTATAAACATAAGAGATAAATATTAATATGATAAACCAAGAAATTAATAAACCCTCAGAATTAAAATTTTAAACAAAAAAACCTAAGAAATTAATAAACCCTAATAATTAATATTTTAAACTCAAGAGATTAATAAAAACAAGGGATTATTAATATTATAAACCAAAATAATTAATAAACCCAAGGGTTTAATATTCTAAACCAAAGGAATCAGTGTACCTGTTATTCATCAATATTTTTCACTATCTTTGGATAACTATAGAATGGTTATAGTTTTCTAAAAACAATATTCTTTGAATATATTGATTTTCAGAAATTTCACTTCCTTCATTATCTTCATAAAAACTTTTCCCTATCTAATGGTTTTCCATCTGAAAGTCACCCTGTTGCTCTTAAGAGACTCATTTCGGGCCTATACCTCTCATTTTCATCCTTCTTTCCTACATAGAACCTCATTTCCCTATTTTCCCCTGTTAATAAACTCCACCAACCCTCTAATATTTCTTGTTTTTAACTCATTCCCATGTCCCCTTGAGCATAATAGCACTTTTGGAAATGCTCTTTTCACTTGAAAGTTTTTAAGTTAAAATCTCATTCAAAGTTAGGTCAAAAAGCACTCCCATTAGGCCATTAGGGTTTTGCATTTCTTCAAGGCCATCCTTTCATTCCGATGAGGTTAGCACACATATGAGAAGGATTGATTATGATCACCAAGATTTCAAAGCCATTATTTCAAGCCTCAGTGATTAAAAGAAAAGCCAGCTCCATGACTTTAGCAACTTGCAAAGAAAAAAGTGTCAAAGACTATCAGTGAGAAAAGGAAGAAGACTTTGAAACATTAGAAAGTGGGTTTTTCAAAGCCAACTTAGAGTTCCACATGCCAACACATCAAATGCAAAATACAAAAAGTGTTTACTTCAGCAATTGATCAAATGTCAAAGGGATTTGTCTTGTTCCAAGGGTGCCCAAGTCATCATTGTTCACAAGCACTAAACCCTACTTTCCTCTCCCACTGAGATAGGGTTTGCTATGAAAAAGAGGCATAGGAGCAGAGGTGTAGGTCATATCAGCAAGGATGAAGCCATACCAACTCATAAACATCACGCCTCCATCATTTTCCAAGAAATCATTCCAAGAGACAAATCATTTGCCACATATAGGGCCAATTTTGCTTCAAACTATGTTTCTGACCAAAAAGAGATGAAATTAACAAAAGTGAGAGAGGT